>PVLA01008264.1:0-91047 GCA_004027455.1 Hydrochoerus hydrochaeris
CAGACTCCTGAATTTGTTTCTCTCCTGAATTTGTTTCTCTCCTATTAATTAATGATAATTTAATTTCTAGGGTGACCCTAAGAATGACCCCTGGATCTTTACCCTGGCCATGCTTCTGAGCAGCATCTTTGTGTACAACAGCATAGGCACCATTAACTACCAGGCTCTGGAGCAGCTGCAGTATCTTTCCATGAGCTGAACCACCACATGTCAATGGCTGTTGAAGAGATAAATATTGAATCATTTTTTCTCATCCTGTCTCTTTTATGCTTTTGGTGTGGCAGAGGGAAAGTAGGAAAGAAAAGCATTGCTATGATAATTTTATTTAAGGAAATACGGGGGTTATAAGTAGGAATTTCCTTTTCCTTAGCCAAGTTCTACTTATGTGACAGAGCTCACAAAATGAATCAAGGCAAAGTCTTCCTCAAATTCTGATGGAGTACAAGATTCTACAGAGTTTGTCAGGTTTTTTTTCAGATGACATCTGGGCTGTAGGAGATTTCACTCTCCAGCTGTAATTGGATGGCAATTTCATCAAAGAAGATCAGTACCTGGAAAATGCCTTGAAGATTATTTTAAGTCCTAGAGCAAAGACTAGGCATGGGAGATTCTGTACAGTGGATGTGCTGATATTCTGCATCATTTCTGGGGATCCCTTTGTATTTGAGTGTGCCTGAAGGTCTATAGAAATGGTTACTGGATCATAGGTTGAAAGTTCTAACAAAGAACATAACATATAGTGAATTTACTCCAATTCATGTTATTCTTTACACATTTGCTGTTTAGAATTCAGATTACACCTGTCTCAAGGACAGGCTTGGTACACCTGTCTCAAGGACAGGCTCTTCATATCTTATCTTAGCATCTGCTTTTCTCTGTTGAGGAGAAGAGTGGATCGCAGAATTGTTAAATATGATATCATAATACAAAGCTCATACTGTGTGTCTGCATTCCACATAGGTTTCATTCTTCTCAAGAAGGATTATGAATGTCCATTAGTGATATTTAACTTTCTAAAATTGAACATACAAAAATAATTGCATGGCCTAAAATGAAGAAGTATTTTTTCCATTTTGTACATTTTCAGTATTTACACAATTACCATGGCATTCATTTTACTTTACTATAAATACTACAGATTTCTCTTAATTCTAGCAGTTGAAATGATAGCAATTCATGCTATCATTTCAGAAGAAATTATATGATTGAAGATATATATTATTAGTAAATTATTGACACATTTATCAGAAGAGATTTTGTGAAAATATTGGTTCAGATTTACTCAGCCATGCTTTCCATTTTGTAAAAAATCTTTTTCAATACATTCATTGAATAACTTGTACAAAAGAAAAATACCAATTCAAGTATAGTCCTGTATCTCAAAGACTTTATTAAATAGTGGTGATCATTTTAAATGTATTATTTCATTGATCCTTGAAGGCTTTTGATAAAGAAATTCAATACTTTGTAAAATATTATAAAAATCCATTCTTGATGTTGAAAACATGATATGGGATATATTTACTTAATGTAGTCATTTCTGTCATGTAACAAAAAACATGTGTATCATCTCACATAACAATTTTTGTAACAAAAACTAAAATTGACTTATTTTAATGATACTTAATGCAGCAGTTTCATTAACTCTAGTCTCATTTTTATACTAGATTTCTAGACCTATACATGGTATACCTCTGCTGCTTAGTGTCCTATGACCTATTCCTTCCTCATTCCTTGCACACTGCTGGCAATCACTATTCTGTTCTCTGTTACTGTACACATGGACTTTTAAATGAAATATTTTCAGCATCAAAGCTATATTCTTTAAATACTCATTGTAGCATTCTTAATGTTACTGTAACTATTCCATTATTGCCTACCAGCCTGTCTTATTTTTGGTGCCTCATCTCAATTTCAACAAAGAATTGAGTAAACTAGAAATAAACATTTGAACCTTCCTGCAATCAGTAAACATCAAATAAACAGCTACTGTATATTTGCTGCCATGTTCAGAACTGGGAATACCCGCCAAACTTTCTTTCTTTTTTTTTCCCTTTTTTTACTTAAAGAGAAAAAAAAACACAAAAAGGGTAGAAATAATATAGAATTTAAAAAAAAAAAGACCAACAGTAAGAAATCACTAGTTGAAGTGATTTCTTATTATTTATTTTTTTGGGAATTATGTATTACCTCTACATTTTACATGCTTTTGTTTCTCTTTAAATAAAAAAAGAAATCACTGGTTGATAAATTACATATTGTCCTCTTAGGAATAGTTGTTCAAGCTACAAAATTAAAGCAAACAAAGTAGACATTAAAACAGTGAGACTGTACACAGCTATGAATTCATGAGTCTCTACATGTCTTTCTATCCTTTCAGATTTAAAGGGTAAAAACAAAACCTAGGAAGACAAAACAAAAAATATCCTATAAAAACATGAAACCAAAAAGTCGTATAAAATCACGGTACAACGTGATCTACAGTGGTTACTGTGTTGTCTGTTATTATCTTCAATAGAATTGTCTATATCATCAGAAATAATTGAATATAGCAGTATAATTGAATATAGCAGTACATAAAAAGATTAGTAAAAATGAAACATTTTAGACAGTGTAAAACTTCAAAGTCAGGTAATAATCAAACCAGAGTGGATATTCTAGTGAATCTTGTCATCTTCAGTGTAGTTGCCTATACTCTGAGACTTGATATTATCAATCATAACAGTTTTGAATAAAATATGTCAATACAAAATAGTAATCGAACAAACCGGACTCAATTAAGATCAGTCATGGTAAAATAGTGTAAGTTATACAGAGCTTCAGATTAAGTTAATAGGAAATTAAAGTTGATTACCATACTATATTCTGCTATTTTTGGGATAATTGTGCCCTCAAATCTAGCACAAGTAGACAAACTGCAACAGAATATAATCCATCTAAGGAGAGTGGTGTGAGTAATGTGGGTTTTAAATCCTGGTACACTATTAACAATATCCTCTGCCTTCTTTTTTTAGGCTATTCCTCCCCTTTCACTCCCACAGGGTACTGTGCATTTTGGGTCCCACCAACTCCCTCAAATTTTGGATTGGGGGGGCAACCTGCTTCTTACCTAAGTGGTTCTAAACCTCCTCATTCCTGAACTTGATCTCAAGTTGTATTCCTTTACCTACAAAAGCCTCAAGCTTTTCCTTCATTATAGCTGAGTACTTCTCTACTGCACATAATTATTCTGTCTTTCCCACCTATCTGCAGGTGATGGTTGATTTGTTCCTATTACTCTCTGGTTCTCTGTCACATAGAGCACTTTTTTTCTCATATTTTATTTTCAGTTCATAAACCCTCTCTCGGGTTATAGTTCCTATACAGAGCATCTCAATAGAAACTACCTCCTCATCTACTCTGTCTTTTTTTTTAGGGTATCAAAGCCATCTATGTTAGAGATTATAGCCAACATTCTCTGCCTCATTTCTTCTATGCTATTTTTCTGCCTTTTTTGTCTAATTTTCTCCTTCATTCTACTGCCTGCCTTGTTCATTGAGGCCTTTCTGCCACTGTTCCTAAAATCCTGGTATTTTTCTCTCTCTCTAGAATGTGCTTCAGTATTCTCTGCAGGGTTGGATTGGTGGTCACAAAGCCCCCCAGTTCCTCTTTGTCATGGAAGCATCATGTTTCTCCATTAATTTCTAGTGACAGTTTTGCAGGGTATATCAGTCTGGGCTGTGGGTTATTTTCTTTCAGGGCTTGGAATACTTGCTCTAAGCTCTTCTTGATCTGATGGTCTGTGTCAAGAAGTCTGCTATGATCTTGATGGGCTTTCCTTTATTGGTAATCTGTTTCTTTTCTCTGGTGGGTTTTAATAATCTGTTTTTATATTGAAAATCTGGTATCTTGATTATTATATGTCTGGGTGTAGCTCTGTTTTGGTTGTAGGTGGCTGGAGTTCTGTATGCCTCACATAACTGAATATCATTTTCTTTTCCCATGCTTGGGAAGTTTTCCTTAATTATTACCATGAATAGCCTTTGTATTTCACCTATTTTTATTCCTCCTTCTTCACTCATGTCTCTTATTCTTAAATTATAGGTTCTCTTGTTGTCTTCTAGCCTTTGTATTGTTAATTCCTATTTCCTTGTTATTTCTAAGAGATCTTTCCTTTCATGATCATGTATTAGAAACTTGTCTTCAAGTTTTGATAGTCTAACCTTAGTTTCTTTTAAGCAGTTTTACCAGCTTTCAATATAGTTTTTAATTTCCTGGTAATTTCTTTGAATTTGCTTCATGTATTCTAGAATTTCTTTACATTCTTTATCAAATGTTTCTCTCCTTTTTTGTGTTCCTTCCCTCTTCCATCTGTGTCTTCTTGAGAGGTGTTTGGCATTTCTTTTATTAATCTACTTATATCTTGCTTTACCTGATTTAATATTTCAATTTTGAGCTCATCTACAAGGTCCTGAAGATATCTCTTAATGTTCTTTGAAGCCATGTCTGATGTTGCATTTTTGCTGCCCTCAGTCTCTTTTCTTTTTCCCTCTCCCAGATCAGTGTTCTCAGGGTTTGGGGCTGGGGGCATTTTCTTGTTTCTCTCTTTTGTCATGTTTTTGGTTTCTTCCATACAGGTGTATATTGGAGGTCTCAGACCCTTTCCTTGTTGGTTATGGTTCTTCTGAAGCATGCTGGTAAGGGATTTCTGTCCTCTCCTCTTTGTTTTTGTCACTGGGGTGTAAGCAGGGGATGCATTTGCTGGCCCCTTCTCACCCAGCCAGTCAACCTTCAGGGGCCTTCACCAGGTTTGTGTGTGCTTGGCATAGGGAATCAATTTGAGGTGACTTTTTGGGTCCCATCCAGGGGTGTGACCCAGGCCAAGGAAATCCCATGAATCTGCTCTGGGGAGGGAGCAACCAGCTGATGTCACTGTTGTTCCTAGTTTAAGCTCCTCCTGCCTAATTCCAACATGTCATCCATTTGGTCTTGCCCTTCCTGTGGGGAGGGGGCTTATTCCTAGCACTGACCATGGATTAATGGAGGTCCCTTTGGAAGCTCTGTTCTTCATTAGGCTCACCAACCCCTGACTTCAGCAAGGCTGTGGCTCCTATGAGTCATGGCAGGAGCTAGTTTGGGCATCTTGCCAGGTCACAGCAGAAAATGCCATGTCTGCTAATTTTAGTTGTTCCATTTGTAGCCGTGAGACTGCATGTTTGAGCATTTTTTTGGTTTTTGTTTCTTCCTGTGTCAAGAGGGTCCATCTCCCTCTGTCTGATCTCTCCAGGATGTTTTATTCTGGCATATGAGTTGTTTCTCCCTGAGAGGCTCTGCATTTTGTTGCTAACTGATCAGCCATGTTTTTAAACCCAAATCTTGAGTGGTATTCCATTATATTATACCTACAGGATTTTTTTGAAACAGAAAATTATTTATAGGAATTGTTCTAATAAACATTTGAAGAAATGGGATTATAAGTCTTAAACCTTTCCTCTGGCAAAGCTACAAACAAATTTTTTATGGTTGTTGATCCTTTGTCTGTGACTAAATACATTTAATTTCACATTCCTGTAAATCCATCACAAAACTTGCTGTCTTTTATTATTTGTTCACTTAGGCAAGTACAGAAGCTTGTCATCAGAGTGTGGCATAAAAGCCCAATGATACACCCAGAGACAGAGAGAAGTCACACCACCTACACTGAGGATTAGATCAGGTAAGATGCTGCCTTCCATTTTGGCAGCTTTTCCAGGTTTGAAGAAGCTCTGCTTAAAAGCTCACAGCTTCGAAGTCTGATACAGGGATAGGAAGGGGTTAATAAGGTTTGGGTTATTTTTCTTCAAAACCGTCAATTGAAATCCAGATTTTATCATGGCATCAGGTACCTTAGTGCTGCTAATGGAATTGTGCTCAAGGAACTTACAGACTGGGGAATGCATTCAGTTTATTTCTGTTTATTGACTTTGTATTGTCCTGGAACACAAATTACTACAATCCCTGATGGGCTCACTCAGAATGGCTCCTGCTGAAACTATGATAGTAATAAGGCATCCGTCAAGCTGTTTGTTTCCAGAAGAAGGGAAACACAGAAATGAGATGCAGTTTAGCAACCACTGTCGGTGTTTAGGCAAAGAGAGAAAAATACTCTGAATGAAACAATGAAATCACAAAAGCAACCTACTTCCTAATCACACATATGAATTTTATTTTAAATGGGATGTCTTCCTTTAGGAGTGCTGCAGAATCAATGATTTTTTATACCCACTCACTCTTTACCCCACACCAGCAGATCTGAGTCACTGTACTTTACTAAAAGGCTTGCTCTAGAAGAATCTCATTGAATGCAGCACCCAGGAAGGTATCTGTGTCCAGCAGAGCCCCCTGAACTCAGAATAATTTTCCTGTCTCCAAGGAGCTCTTCTCCTGACTCCTTGATAAGCCCAGGCCTCATTTCTCAACTCTTGTCTATGGCCATCTCTCCTTGCCAGCTGCTTCCTCTACTTTTTTTCCCCTACATTCATATTCCTCCTCTTGTAACAAAAGCAAACAAGAAAACAAACAAAAAAGCAAGTAGAAGACCTGAAAGCAATTTACTGAAAATATTTCTTAGAACAACCTTCTTTCTATTCTTTTTCATCTGTTTCTTGTTTATACTGTTTATTTCATACAAACTTTTAGCAAAGTCTAGTATTTGGCATTGCACACTGATACCTCACTGACTTCACATGCACTCTCTCTGAAGCTCAGTAGCACAGGGTCAGGCACTGCCCTTGCCTCTGCCTTTCCTTTTCTTTACAAGGACCCCTATTTATGTGAACCCATGGTGAGGTATTTTTATAAAATTTGCATCAGTAACATGTTGCTTTCCGTTTTAGGAAGGCATTGTGAAAAATTCTGTGGATCCACATCCTAGTGAAATGAGTATTCCTACTAAGAAAGGGAAGAAGGAACACATTTAAAAATCCCTGGAAATTGTCCAAAAAGCATACATTAAGCTGTAAACCATCAATTCAGGAACACTTTTATTCATTATAGGAAATAATGAGTGGGTAAATATTTAATTTATGACATTTACCCAGAATGGAAAAAAAATTCTCTAAATCCTATTGTGCATTCCATTTATTGTCTCTGTGGATGTTTTTATCTGAATCTAAAAAGTAAATTTTCTGGAACAAACTAAAAGAATATTTGGGTGAGAGTAATTGAATATCATGCTGTGCATGGTGGCACACACCTATGATCCCAGCACTCTGGAGGATGAAGCAAGAGGATTTCCATGAATTTATTTTATTTTATTTTATTTTATTTTTTGGTACCATGGATGAACTCATGACCTTACATTTGCCAGGGAGGTGCTTATTTCACTGAACTTAATCCAGAGCACCTGAAATATAAATGCTTTGTTTTGTTTTTTGTTTTTTGGTACTGGGGATCAAACTCATGATCTTGTTACCAAGTAGGTGTTTGTGCCACTGGGCTAAATCCCCAGCCTGATAGCTATAATTTTGAAGCCAACTGAGTTTCAAAGTAAGTTCAAAGTCAGCCTAAATTGTATAGCAAGACTTTTTCTCAAAAAACCAAAAAAAAAAAAAAAAGAAAAGAAAAGAAAAAGTGAAATTGATATGACCTTTTTAAATGAACTGCTTTGATGATATTTTTATAAATTCCTCAGATGAAATGAGTTTTCCCTCATGTGTCCTGTTGAAGCACATGTACTTTTTGTTCATTCCAAGAAATATTATGTATCTAATTTCTTAATACAAAGACTGAGGTTTCTGATTATTTCTACCCCTGCCCTTGCAGACCACAGCACATGCTGGACATGGTCTCTGAGACACACATACCAACCCCAGTGTACCTTATTGAGAATGAAAAAGGGCAGATGATAGTAAATCAGGAAGCTCTAAGGATCCTCTCTGCAAGCATTCAACTCCTCATGGTTGGGGCTATTGTGGGTCGCTACTGCATGGGCAAATCCTAACTAAAGAATAAGTCTGCTGGGAGAAAAAGGGTGAGTGGTACCAGCAAGGCTCTTCTGGGGAGAAAAAGGGTGAGCGCTACCAGCAAGGCTCTGCTAAGCCCTCTGTCCACTCACACAACCAGCATTCAACTTGGGGTTTAGGGAAGGAGAGATAAACAAAGGGGGGAATATCGAAAGCTAAAGTCAACTTACAAGTGGGTTTGTCTTTACCCTGTTCTGGAGGTTAAGACTCTGGTTTCAAGTCCTCCTAACATAAGGATGGGGACATTTTATAACTCCCATCCTGCTAGATGTTTGATACACTTAGTTCATGTTTAACAAAACTGGAGAATTAATTATAAGGAAAACTGAAATGTAAGAGTAGTATGCATTTATTGAAGGAAACAAAACATCTGTCTAAGAAAAACAGAAGGGGATCTGAATGGATTTCCAGGGACCCTATTTCTCAGGGAAGTTTTATGGAGCAAAATCACAAGGCAGGTGTGATAAAACTATGATCAACTGATTAGATTACAAGTATAGTTGCTTAGGTGATATTGATCAAATGGGGATCAAATGTGGAATTCAAGTAGCAAGTGTACAGAGAATGCACAAGAACTTTCCTGGTATAGATGGGCCAAGGAGGTTTTGATCCCCTGCCCAGTTGATTGATTCCTATTTAGAGTATCAAACATTGCTATTCATCCCTCAGGGAATTATGTTAGTGTAGTCAATTCTTCTATCCTGAGGTCTGATCTTCAATTAATGTGCCTCCAGCAACCACTGTAATATGTTCTTACCTATTGCATTATCTCCTCTGAGGTCCTAGTCCTACACTGACTAAGCTGTCTTTAATATTCTCACATATGCCTTACATTCCTTTGGAATGCATAAATAGTCCATTTCCTAGAAGAACAGCAACTTGAGAAATTACATGATAATAAACTATGAAACCATAGTAAAATGTTCAGTTACAAAGTGAAAGTTTCCAGTGATTTTTTTTGAGTTTAGTTTAATAGCATATTGTGTAGCAAATAAAATGTATAATCCTTATATCAAATATTCTTTTATTTATTTAAAAATTGTGCAAGCTGCTCACATTCCACCTGGTGCACCAAAAGTGTGTACGGTGCTATCCAGCACAAGGAAGCCTTTGTGTTGTGATGGGAGACTGTAACACCATGCACCACCTCCCACATCATGGGAGAACACACTGGGAGGTCCCTCTGAGCCTATCCAGGCCCTGCTCAGCTATATAGCTGAGCTGCATGCATTCCACCAAGTGCGCCAAAAGTGTATGCAACACTGTCAAGCTATGGAAGCTTTGGTGTTTTGCTGGGAGACTGGTAAGAGCATGCTCCACCTTCAACATCACCAGAGCACACACCAGGAGGTCCCTTTGGGCCCAGAAACTCCTGAGTTCACCGAAGCTATTGGTCTTTGGCCTGGCAATCCAAAAGTGAACACAGCACTCTCCAGCACATGGGCAAGCTTTGGTGCTTCCCTCTGATACTGGTAAGGCCCCTGCCTGGCAACCCCAAGTGGCTGGAGCCATCTGATAAAGTCTGTCTAAGAACCTCCACTTAACTGGAGAAACTCCTTGGAATGGGAGTAGATATTCTCAATCCAAGTAACAGCTGAGACTTTGCATTTGGCTTCCTTAAGGGAATGGAACAAAATGACAAAATGGAAGAGCAAAATGAAAGAACAAAATGCAATCTCAAACTGCCAGCCCATCCCAAGCAAGCCTAGGAGCCATGAACATAGGAGAAAATGTAAGCCATATACCTGAAACTGCTGAAATGATAGCAATTGAGGTAAAGAACCAATTCTGGGAAGCTATATAAGAACTCAGATCAGAAATAATCTCACAGGTAAAACAAGAAATGATAAATGTAATGAAAGAAATGCTGAAGCCATCTAAAGAAGACATAAAAATTAAAGGAACAGGGGGCACTGGGAAAACAATCAGCCAGTTCTGTGCTCTGGTAAGCAGCTGTGAGCCTGGCAAGCCGCAGCCACTCCAGGGTGAGAACCATCAGTGTTTCCTGAGATTGGCACCAATTTGGAACTTGGGGTGCTGGGAAAACAAGCAGCAACCTCCCCGCTCTGGTAAGGGGCTGTGAGCCTACCAGTGTGCTAAGAATGAAACACCAACTCCCCTCACTACCCCATTAGCAAATGGGAGCCAGAGATCTGAGCATCTTTTTTGAGTTCGACTATATGCAATATAGCAAATGAGGGGGATTTCCTTCTACCATCTCTTTTCAGACACATATTTTTTTATCACTGTTTTGCTCTGTTCTGATTAATGATATTGCTCTATTCAATATTCTGTTTTTATAAGTTTGGCATTTCCTTCAATTTTTTTGTACCTGATTGAAAGAACAAATATTGTAAAGAAAATGAGATATACTATTGTACCTATCACTGTAACCTGCTGTGAAGTTCTGTACCAATTTCATGAGACTGTCTCAATTGGCTTTGTTCTGTCTTGTTCTACTGTATTTTATTATTGTCAAAATAAATAAATAAATAAATAAAATTTTAAAAATTAAAATAAAAAATAAAATGGTAAATAACAACAACAAAACAGATCAGTAAGTTACTGAGCAAGCTGAAACATGATATAACTAAACAGATAATGGACTTAAAAAGAAAAAGGAGGAAAGCAAAGTGCTCTAAAGAATATAACTGCATGTATAATTAAGTATGCAGGATTTATAATCATGTTGGTAAGTTTTTCTTGGATCATGAACAGAACTGTTGACAGCCTGACTTTTTGAATGTATCTTGTATGCTTTAATTTTGTAACATGAACAACTATATCTAAGAAGAAAATATATAATTTATCAACTAGCAATTTCTTACTGTTTTTTTTTGAAAATCTGTATTGTTTCTTCTCTTTTTTCAGTTTTGCTTCTTTTCTCTTTAAATAAAATTTTTTAAAAAATTAAAGGAACAATACAAAAATATGTAAACCCTGAATGAACAATATAAGAAATAAACAGAATGCATGAAAGAGATATATAGGAAATCAAGTAGATATTCAGGAAATCAAAAATCCCATCAAAAGTTGCCAAAACTGCCTCAATGAAAGTGAAGATAGAATTTCAGATCTTGAACACAAGATTGTAGCTATTGTACAGGAAAGGAAAGATCTTTAAAAAATGACACAGAATCAAGAAATAATAATTCAAAAGTTGCAAGATGATGCAAAGGAAAAAAACATAAGATTAATAGGGATAAATGAAAAAGCAGGTGACAGCACAAATGATATCAAGAGGCTGTTTACAGAAGTAATAGCTGAAATTTTCCCAGATATGAGAATGGAAAATGACATCCAGATCAGTGAAGCATATAGAACTCCAAATAGCCATAACCAGAATAAAACTACACCCAGACACATAATAATAACCATGCCAGATATTCAACATAAGAACAGAATATTAAAAGCTGTTAGGGATAACAGGCAGATCACCTATAAGAGAATGCCTATCAGAATCACAGCAGGCCTCTCAACACAAACAGTGAAGCCAAGAAGAGCATGGTGTGAAGTATTTCAGATCCCAAAAGAAAATGACTTCCAACCCAGACTGATGTACCCTCTAAAACTATCCTTCAAAATCAATGGAGAATTAAAATACTTCCACAATAAAGAACAGCTGAAAAACTTCATGACCACCAAACCAACCCTTCAAAAAATACTGAAAGACATTCTAGACAGACATAGGAAAAAAACACTAAATAAGGCAGACAATTAGAGTGGAAAGGTAAAGAATCAAGAGCAGAAAAATAACATGTCAAAAGTAAACCAATATATTTCAGTTATAGCCATTAATGAAAATAGCCTCAATTCACCAATTAAATGAAACTGACTGGCAGAATGCATCAAGACACAACATCCAACCATATGCTGTATACAAGAAACCCCATCTAATCCAAAGGGAAATTCATAGACTGAAAGTCAAAGGATGGAAAACAATATTCCATGCAACAATAACCCCAAAAAAGCATGAGTAGCTATTCTGTTTGAAGACGTGAACTTCAAACCAAGAATGATCAAGAGAGATAAAGCAGGTCAATACATACTGGTTAGGGGAAAAATTCAAGAGGAAGAGATAACAATCTTAAACATATATGCACCAAATTTGGGAGTACCCACCTATACAAAACAAATATTAACAGAAATGAAAAATCAAATAAGCTATAACACAATTATAACAAGAGTCCTTAACACACCATTGACACAAAGAGACAGATCAACTAGAGATAATCAGCACAGAAATTGCAGAACTGAATCACATGTGTGAACAAATGGATTTGGTGGACATACAGTGTTCCACACAACATCAGAATATACATTCTTCTCAACAGCACACTGTATATTCTCTAAAACACACTAATAGTATAAATATACTAGCCCCATATAACATGATTAAGTAAATTCAAAATAATTGAAATTATCCCATGCATGTTATCAGATCATAGTGCCATGAAACAAGAAATTAATGACAAAAGAAAATGCAAAAACCCCACAAACACATGGAAATGTAATAATACACTCCTGAGCAATCAGTGGGTCACAGAAGAAATTAAAGAGGAAATTAAACAATATCTCCAAGCAAATGAAAATGTAAATACAACTTACCAGAACCTGTGGGATGCAATGAAAGCACTCCTCAGAGGAAAACTTATTGTGGTGAATTCCCACATCAGGAAAACAGAATGAATACAAATAAACAACCTGATGCTACAGCTCAAACATCTAGAAAAAGAAGATGAAGTTAAGGAATGAAAAGGGTAAAAATCACTACAGACCCTGTGAAAATACAGAAGATCATCAATATCTATTTCAAAAACTACTCTCATAGGTTTGACAATACAGAAAAAATGGAAAGATTCCTACAAACTTATGAATTACTGAAGCTGGATCAAGAAGTTATAAAACTTCTGAATAACCCAATTTCAATTAATGAAATTGAAAATGTAATTAAAAACTTACCAACAAAGAAAAACCCAGGTCCAGAAGGATTCACTCTAGAATTCTACAAGAAATTCAAAGAAGACTTAATGTTGACACTCTGCAAACTCTTCAACGAAATTGAAAGGGAAGAAATTCTCCCTAACTCATTCCTGGAAGCAAGTATTACTCTAATACTGAAACCATAGAAAGATGCAACAAAAAATGAGAACTACAAGCCAATCTCCCTAATGAACATAGATTCAAAATTCTCAGCAAGTATTGGCAAAAAGAATGCAGCAAATGATCAAGAAGTTTATACACCATGATTATACATGATTATACACCCAGTGGGATTCATCCCAAGCATGCAGGGATGGTTCAACATACATAAATGTAATCCACCATATCAATAGAACCAAATATAAGAATCAGATGATCATTTCTACAGATGCAGAAAAAGCTTTTGATAAGGTCCAACACTCATTCATGGTAAGAACCTTATAGAAAATTGGAATAGATGGTCTTTATCTCAATATGATAAAAGCTATCTATGATGAACAAACAGTCAGTATCATATTAAATGGCCAAAAATTGAAAGCCATTAGATTAAAATCAGAAACAACACAAGGGTGCCCATTATTGCCACTCCTATTCAATATAGAGCTAGAAATACTAGCCAGAGCAATTAGACAAGAAAGAGAATAAAAAGGAGTAAGGACAGGAAAAGAAGTTAAACTATCATTATTTGCGGATGATGTGATACTCTACGTAAAAGACCCCCAAAACTCCATTGAAATACTCCTAGGTATAATAAATTAATCCAGTAATGTAGCTGATATAAAGTCAACACTCAAAAATCAACAGCATTCCAATACACTAACAACAAACTCACAGAGCAAGAAATAAGAAAAGCCACATCCTTCCCTATAGCATCCAAACAAACGAAATACTTAGGAATCAATCTAAAAAAAGAAACAAAAGACCTATTCAGGGAAAACTATAATACTCTGAACAAAGAAATTTAAAAGGATCTCACAAAATGAAAAGACATTCCCTGTTCATGGATAGGAAGAAAAAAAATATTGGGAAAATTGTCATTCTCCCAAAATTTTTATGCAGATTTAATGCAATCCCCATTAAAATACCACCAGTATGCCTCACAGACCTAGAGAAATTATTCTTAAAATTCATCTGGAACAAGAAAAGACCTAGAATAGTGGAGGCAACTCTGAGCAACAAAGGCAAAGCAGAAGGCATCACAATTCCTGACTTGAAGTTATGCTACAAAACTACTATAATAAAATCAGCATGGTACTGGAATAGAAATGGACCTAAAGATCAATGTAATAGATCAGAAGATACAACTACAAACACAGTCAGCCACCTTATCTTTGATAAAGGGAACAAACACAATCACTGGCAGAAAGGGGCCAAACATATCCACTGGGTGATGGTTAGTCTCTTAAATAAATGGTACTGGAAAAACAGGCTCTCCATAAGCTGAAAACTATAACTAGACCCATTCCCATCACCATATGCTAAGCTAAAGTCAAAGTGGATCAAATATCTAAGTATTAAAACAGAAACATTAAATCTGCTGGAAGACAAAGTAGGTAGAAATCTTGAATATATAGGTGGAGGAAGAGAATTAGTGAAGAAAAATAAAACCACAAGGGAAATACTCCCCAGAAACAATAGTCTCAGATATAGAGATACAAGTGGCAAATAAATACATGAACAATGTTCATCATCATTAGTCACTAGTGAAATGAAAATTAAAACCCCACTGAGATTCCTTCTCACCCCAGAAAGAATGGTCAGGATCAAGAAAACCACCAACAGTTGGATAGGCTGTGGGGAAAAAGGATCACTTCTGCACTGTTGTTGGGAGTGTATACTGGTTTCACCACTATGGTCAGTCTGAATTTTTCTCAAAAAGCTGGGATTGGAAATTCCATTTGACCCAGCTATTCTATTCTGGGCATATCCCCAGAAGAATTGAAAGCATCATATCACAGTGATATATGTGCATCCATATTTATAGCAGCACAATTTGTAATAGTGAGATCTTGGAAACAACCTAAATGCCCATCAACTGTGGAATGGATAAAAATGACATGGTATTTTTGTACAATGGAGTACTACTCAACTGTGAAGAATGATCACACTGAGATATTTATAAGTAAGTGGATGAAACTTGAGGCTATACTCATAAGTGAAATAAATCAAACTAACATGAGTAAAAACCATATTGCCTCTGTAGTGTAAGAAATGTTAAGAGTATGTAAGATACAAAATACTCAATAAATTCTGTGAAAGAGTAAGAATCTTCTCAAAGGGAAATGTAACATCTCAGGAAAAAGGAGGAAAAAGAAAAAGGAAGGGAAAAGAAAAAGCATCTACATTTGTATAAACACACTTAGGATAGCTACGATGATTGTGCTACAAATTCTATAAGTTTGTAAAACAAAATGACAACCAATAAAAAAATAACAGTGATGATATAGGATTATAAATAAAATGATAGGAAATTAGCAATGGTTGTTGTATTGCATATTGTTACCCTCAAAGTGATTGCTCACACTACCAGTACAGGTATATGAGATTGATCAAACAATATAGTTTCCCTTTGAGCAGTTTATTTCTCTTTTACTATATGTCTTGTAACATTAGGAACTTATTTGCAATTTCAGCACCTCACATTAGTGAGACAATAGTGTTTCCACATGCAAATCTGATTTATTTCACCTATAAACATGGTTTCTAGTTGCTGTTTTAATTTGCATTTCTTTAATGACCAATAATTTTGAACATATTTTCATGTATTTATTTTTCATTTTTATTTCTTCTTCATCTGATAATTGCATATTTATCTCAGATACCCATTTTTGGACTGGGTCTTTAAATTTGAGAGACCTGATTATTTTTTTTCAATTTTTATGTGTTTTAGGTAACAGTTATTTATCTGAGGGACAGTTGATAAAAATCTTTTTCCACTCTGTGAGTTTTCTTTCCTCTTTGTTGGTAATTTCTTTACATGTGCAAAACTTTTAAATAAGATGAGATCCCAGTTGTTGATCTCTGAAGTACTGCCCTGTGCAGATTGATTTTTGTTAATGAATTCTCAGCATGCTCTTATGTCCTCAAGATTTCTGCCTACTTTGTCTCACAGTAGGATTAGTGTTCCATCTTCATATTCATATCTTTGATCCAAAGATCTTTGATCTTTGACTTTATTTAGTATACAGTGATAGGCATCAGTCTAGTTTATGTCTTCAGCATTTAGAAAGCCAGATTTTCCTGCACCACTTGTTAAAGAGGCTGTCTTCTACCAGTGAATATGTTTGGCCCCTTTTTCAAATATAATGTGGATGAGTGTGTACTTGTGTCTGTATCTTCTGTTATATTCCTTTGATTCTCTTGTCTGTTTTTTTCACCAGTAGCACACTGATTTTATTATAAAACTTTGTAGTATAATTGTGAGTCAGGGATTGTGAAACCTACTGCCTTATCTTGGTTGTCTAGGATTGTCTTTGCTATTATAGGTCTCTTGAGGTTCCATATGAATTTTAGGAATATTTTCTCTAGATTGGTGAGATATGCTGCATTAAATCTGTATGACAGTTTTGGTAGTATGGCTTTCTTCACAATATTGGTTTTCCCATCCATGAGCAAGGGATTTCTTTCAATTTTCTGAATTCCTCTTCCATTTCTTTCTTCATAGTACTGTGATTCTTGATGTATAAATCTTTTACTTCCTTTGTTACACTGATTCCCCAAACTTAATTTTTTTATGTTATTGTGAAGGGTTTGGTTTCCATAATTTCACTCTCAGTGAGTTTGTTGTTCACATAAAGGACTTCTACTGACTTTGAGTATTGACTTCATAACCAGCTACGTTGCTGAATTTAGTTATTAAGTCTAGAAGTCTACTGGTGGAGATTTTGGGGTCTTCTATGTGGAGTATCATGTCATCTGAAAACAATGTTAATAAAATAATGATAACTTCTTCTTTCATTATCTTTATTCTGTTGATTTCTCTGTCTTATCTAATTTCTCTGGCTAATTTTTCCAGAACTATATTGAATACAAGTGGTCATAGTGGACACCCTTGTCTTGTTCCTGATTTTACAGTAAGAGTTTTCAGTTTTGACCATTTAGTATGATATTGGCAGATGGTTTGTGATAGATGGCTTTTATCAAATTGAGGTAAAGACAGTCTATTTAAATTTTGCCTAGGATTTTTGCCATGAATTAGTGTTAGACTTTATCAAAAGCTTTTTGTACATGTATTGAGATGATCATGTGATTCTTGTCTTTTCACTCTGTTAACATGTGTTACTATATTTTTTGATTTGCATATGCTGAGCCATCCTTGCTTTCCTGGGATGAATCCCATATGATTGTGACACATAATCTTTTTGATGGTTCACTGCTCTCTGTTTGGTAGTATTTAACTGAGGATTTTTGCATCCATATTCATCAGAGATTAGTCTGTAATTTTCTTTTTTGGTTGAGTTTTTCTCTGGATTTGGTCAGGGTAATATTTGCCTCCCAGAATGAATCAGTGAGAATTGCTCCATTTTCTATTTCATTAAAGAATTTGAAGAGTGTTGGTGTTAAATTTCTTATAGAGTTCAGCTGTGAATCCATCAGGACCTGGAATTTTTTTTTTTTTTTGCAGTGGTGGTGGTAAGTTTTTAATTACATTTTCAATTTCATTAACTGATACTTGGCTATTCAGCAGTTTTATATCTTTTTGATTTTGCTTTGATAATTCATATGTTTCTAGGAGTCTGGCCATTTATTCGGCATTTTGATCCTATGAGAGTAGAGGTTTACAAAGTAGGTATTGATGACCTTCTGCATTTCCACAGTATCTGTAGAAATTTTACCTTTCTCATTCATCATTGCATGAATTTGGGTTTTTTTTTTCTTTCCTTTTTTGGTAAGGTTGGCTAGGGGTTTATTAATTTTATTTATTCTTTCAAAGAACTAACTTTTCAATTCATTTTTTTATTGTTTTATTAGTCTCAATTACTTTAATTTCTTCTCTGATCTTTATAATTTTCTCTTTTCTTTAGGCTTGGGGCTTGACCTGCTCTTCTTTTTCTAGAAGTTTGAGGGACAGCATCAGGTTGTTTATTTGTGCTCATTCTGTATTTCTGATATGAGATTTCACCACTATAAATTTTCCTTTAAGGATTGCTTTAATTGCATAGCACAGGTTCCAGTATGTTTGTATTTGCATACTTGTTTGATTCTGTATATTTTTTATTTTTTCTTTAATTTCATCTTGACCCACTGGTTTTTCAGTAGGGTGCTATTTAATTTCCATGTATTTATGGAGCGTTTCCAGTTTCTTTTGCCATTAATTTACAGTTTCAGGGCATTATGGTCAGATAATATCATGGGATAATTTCAGTTCCTTTGAATTTACTTAAGCATGTTCTATGGTTTAGTATATGGAGTATTTTAGAGAACATGTTATTTTCAGCTATGAAGAATGTGTATTCTGATGTTTGTTGAACACAATTTATAAGTCCATTTGTTCACAAGTTTGATTCAGTTCTATTATTTATTTGCTGATTATTTGTCTAGTTCATCTGTCTCTTTGTAACAATAGGATGTCAAAGTCCTCCATTATAATTCTGTCATTGATTATTTGATTTTTAGTGTCTTTTAATATTTGTTTTGTGTAGTTGAGTGATCCTATGTTTGGTGAATGCATACTTATGTTTGTTATCTCTTCTTTAAAAATTTTTGCATAACAAATATGTAGTGACCCTTCTTTATCTTGATCACTCCTGGTTTGAAGTTTATATGATCTGAAAACAGAATAGACACCCATCCTTTATCTGGGTTCCTGTCACATGGACTATTACATTCCATCCTTTGAGTTTCGGTTTATGAATTTTTTTCTTTTGAGAAAAAAATGTGTTGTTTTATACAGCATACTTTTGGATTTTATTTTTTGATCCACTCTGCCAGTCTGTTTCTTTTGATTGGTGAACTGAGACCATTTACATTAATGGTTATAACATATGTACTAGTTTATCTTTATTGTGTTATGTTTCTGCTGCTGGTACTGCAATTTCACTCTCTGTTTAAATGCTTATCCTGTCTGTTGGTTTCTTTCTGTTATTGTTCTTGGAGCTGTGGTCATTTTTTATCTCTTTCTAGAATTAGTTGTGTGTTTATGAAGTTGACCATTTGTTTTTTGTCATGGAAGTACATTATTTCTCCGTTGGTTTTCAAAGATAGTTTTGCAGGTTACATCAATCTGGGTTGGAAGTTGTTTTCTTTCAAGACTTGAAATACTTCATTGCATGTGTTCTTGACTTGGTGGTTTGTGTTGAGAAGTCTACCATGATTCTGACAGGTGTCCCTTTATAGGTGATCAGTTTGTTTTCTCTAGCATTCTGCTCTTTTGCTATATTATTGGGATCTTAAGATATATATTCATTTTGGTTTTGGTTATTTAGTGTTCTAAATGTCATGCTTATCTGTATGCCAGGTTGTTTTCCCATCTTTGGGAAATTTTCTGCTGTTATTTCTGTAATAGTCTTTCTGTGTCATTTGTGTTGGCCTTGCTTTTTTGCTGACACCTATAAATTTTAAATGATTTTTCTTTGCGTCATCGAGTGTTATTGAATTTTTACTTTCTGGTACCCTGCTTTTTTGAGAGGCCTTTTCTTTCAAAATTGCTAGCTACAATCATGTCTTCAAGATCTCAAAGTCTATTTTCAATCTCTTTCATGTTGTTTTGCCAGCTTTCAATGGAGTTTTTAATCTCCTGGATACCTCTTGGAATCCGCTTCATGCATTGTAAAACATTCCAACCTTTCCATCATTGTCCTTTGCTCCTTTTAAAATTAATATTCTTTAGACATGCTCTGAAATTCTTTCCTTAAGTTTCTGACTTCTTCTTCTTCTACCTGAGATATTATTTCTGCTTTTACAGCTTCATGTAGTTGTTTCTTTACTTCAGTTGCTATCCTTTGAGAGATTTCAGTTGTGTGACTTCTATTTTTTTTATGTCTATTTCTCCCATATTTGTTCTGTGTGGGCTGGCAATTTAAGATTGCCTTTTGTTCTCTTATATTGACATTTTCCCATGTTCCTTCCAGTGAGCCAGTTGTGGAGTCCCAGGAACTTCCCATGTTGACTGCAACTCCAAGTATATGGTAATGGGCCAGCAAACTGAGTTTCTCTAAACTCAGAATCTAGGGGAGGCAGTGGGTGTGAGACAGGCTTCTCCAGACCCATGTGGCTACACTGAGGCTTCCCTAATGACCATGAGTGTGGGGTGGTGTGGTTGCTTCATCTGTCATCCTCAGTAGCTGCACCAGGACTCCCTCAATGAAGGCAGGTGCAGAGGGGCATATTTGTTTGATTTTCCCCAACTGTACTAGCTGCCTGCGGGAAACAAGAAACTCCAATGGTAGTGTGCAGATACTCAGTGTATCTCGATGTTTCTTGCTGTCTGTGCTGGTTAGCTGAGGGAAGAAAGCTTCCTGATGGTAGAATACACACAGGGGTGGGTCTCGCTGCCCATGCTGGCTGTCCACAGAAAGCAAGTCTTCCAATAGTGGTAGACATGCATGTGAGGGTCTGGTGTTTTCTCCCTGCCCATGCTGGCTACCTATAGGAGCAAACTTTCCTGCTATTGGAATTTAAGGTATTCAGATAAGAGAGAAGAAATAAAGAGCAGGTACAAAGAAGACAAAAAAAATGGAGATGTTAAAATTGTATTTTTAAGAAAAACTGAAACTTTAAGACAAGCCTCTTTCTTTTCCAGATATCTTAAAGAACTTCCTAAAGACCTTTTACAATAAACTTGTGAATCCAGGAACTAGACTTTTTCTTTTCACCTGTAACTAGCAATTACTCCCTCACAAATGAGAGGGGAAAGCACTACCTGGAGTGAAATTGGGCAAAGATGGGCTCATTGCACAACTAAACTCCTTGAGGAAATTGGTGTTTATGACTACAGCTACATACAGGTACAGCTGTGATGTAATATCAAAGGATTATAATGGTCTTGGAAACGCCTGTCAGAACTTCCCACGCTTCCTTGATCACCATTCACCCCTTAACAACTGCTCTGCTTCTGTAACTTGGCTTGACACTGACGTGAAAAATCACATGGTAGAAAAACAAACAAAGAAACAAACAAATATATGTATATGTAAAAAGAAGTTTTGATCAGGGCTCCTATAGAGATCCATGTCCCTTGCAGAAACACTGGCAAATAAAGGATACACTTTTTCCTAATCTTTGTCCTGGTGGCTCTGCTTGGGACATCATTTGTGTCCTGCTTCACAAGGAGCCAGCATATATCAATTTCAAATATATGTAGGTGACTTGCATTGTACCCTCATATGTAGAGAATACACATCTAGATCACACATCTTAAAGATACCCCTTAAACGTAACCTAATGTCAAGTTGTAATACCTCTCACTAGTATGAGCACCCATGTACCACTCTGTTTATTGCTAAAGTAAAATCTTTTTGTGTCATTTTACTGGCTCATCCTGTTACGTTTCAATGGCACAATAAGAATCCTCTTGCACACAAACAGGGAAAAATTAGGAAATATGTATCTATCTTTATTGAGGATCAAAGGAAAGATAGTTACAAAAGCAAAAGAAGAAATGGGAAAAAAGGGCCAATATCAGGCTTTTAGCGCTTAAAGCTTAGAGACCTCTGACTTTAAATCACTCCCACTGAATCTCTCTGGTACCTCTTGCATGTTAATCTCTTGCGCTTTTTTATTTTTTATCTCTCTTAGGATAGAGAAAGCATGAATAAAAAAGTGCTATTTACAGTTAAGTGGTGGAAATGAAATTACTCCCACTGCTTCTTGGTTTCTAACTGCAATATTCCCCCTTGAAAGCCCTAGTAGTGGAAAATTTTGAGAGAGTTGAAGGAAAGAGATTGGTATTATACAGATACTTTTACCTGGATAGAGGCACTGGTTCTACATCTGCTAAGTCCAAGAACTCTTTATCATGACTCAATTCAAGGGAGCTGAGCCTTTCCACCAAATATATCTTGATGAACCATAGATTTGAAAGCAGGTCTTGATTTGAGTTATGGTCACCAACAGTAATTTAACAGCCAGCAAAGAAGAAACAAATTGAGTAAGAAGGTAAGCATATGATAACAAGGCTATTAGAAGCACTAATAAAGGCCATGAATAGGATAATAAACAAGACTCCAATTATAGATGTTTGGCAACAACACTTATGATTCAGATAGTTTTTTATGGCACTTGAAAGCATGGTCAACCAGTTCTTATGACATGTCTCTTATTATTTTAGAACTATTGACAAATAAATACATTTTTTCTTTTAAGGACAAACATAGCCCATTTGTTTCTTCTATTAGCAGTCCCCATTGATATTATATGTCCACTGCAACCAGTAAGTCTATCTGGGCTTGAAAGATGGTAATGATCTGAGAAAGTTCATTCAGTCCTCGTTTTCTGAGCAAGTCTGTCACAGTGTTAGGTTATTATTAATTATAGCAGAAAGATATCATCACTTTTAAGGTCTCATGTAGATACACATTGTTCATTATCTCTATTAGAGGCAATTTTTGTATAATCCAGAATGTTCCTAAAAGAAACAGAAAAGACCCAAATGGTGTCATGTTATAACTTGAAATAGGAACCCTAAGTGTAGTAAACAAAACAGTAGACAGTCTATTCCTGCAATTTATTTAGAGGGAACAAACCATTTGACTTTTCTGCTTCATCAGATTGGTTGGTGTTTTCCTCTCTGAAAAGAAATTTGAGGTCATTAATTGCTTCACAGTTGTATGAAGCTCATGGTCCTTCTTCATCTTCTGATTTCTCAGGCAGCTTGAATTTTACCTTGAAGAGGTGAATCCAATTTTCTATTCCATGTACTTTAATGACAGGAGAACTGATTAATAAGGCTGTAAATAGGTGGCTCCATTTGAGTGAGAATTAGTCCAGGGTTCCACTCCTATTCCAGGTCTTGATCAAGACTTGATTATCAAGGAAACTTTGGATTGACAATTATTGTTAGTCTTTGAAAGTGTAAAAATCATATTTCCATCACCTAGGGCACCTTTTGGAAAGCTCCTAAATGGGTCATATGTTCAAAGAGTTGGTTCAATGTCAGTGAGTAGATCAGATGTCAAAAGAGGTCTCCAATAAAGTATCACAAATGGGCTGAGATTAAGTTTGGACTTGGGCTGCATGAAGTCTCATTAAAGAAATTGGAAGGGCACTTACCTACCCACTGTTGGTTTCTCTACACAGGTTGACTAAGGCTCATTCAAGAATTTGATTGGCTCACTCAATGTTTCCTAATGATTGGAAACTCTACGGAGAGTGGTGGCCATAGTAAATTCCCAGTGCCTTAGCAAGTTCCTTTCTGGTTTGAGACATAAAAGAGGGTCCTTTTTCACTCTGGATAGATCTAGGTAGTCCAAAGCTAGGGATTTTTTTTCTTTAAAGTGGACTTCTACAATCTCTAGTACCCATACTGACCTGGTTGGAAAGAGCTCTATCCACACAGTACAAATATTGGTTCATACCAGGAGGTGTGTACATCCCTTACATGTAGGCATACATACTGAATCTATTTGACAATCTTCTCCAGAGGAGGGCCCAAGTCTTTCTACTTGTACAAGAAATGAGGAAAAATGAGTCAGTGGTTTATGGAAGGCACAGACATTGTATGTCGTACACAACTGAGTTACGGTATTATAGATTTCAGGCCTGCAAAATAGTCCATGTGCTATGGAAATGATGGAATTTTATCCTACACAGATGGCATGCATTTAGACTTAATGATTCTCTATTGTATTCACTGTGGAAAAATATTAGATGTCCCATATACCACCAATGTCCTTTTGAGTTCCTCCTTCATTATGAAACATTTGAAGAGCTTTTGTAGAGTATGCTAATTTTAAGTCACAATCTTGGTACTAGGCTATTAATAAAGTTGTTGATGGGCCATAATTATATTGGAGAGCAGTTTGTTTGGCAGTGAAATCTGCCTTAGAATTACTCTGGCAGACATAGTCTGTTGAGCCTGGATGTCTCTTGCAGTGGACAACTGCTACCTAAGGATATGCACTTGCTTGAGGGGTTGATGAACTCTGGTACCTGTTTTACTGGAGACCAAAAACTGGTATCCTGATTGCTTCATGTTCCCACAGGACCAGAAAAGCTTCTTGGGAGTAAGTGTATATGTTAATTCTTTTGCCCTAGGCAAGCTGAAAATCATGAATGAAGAAAATAAATTCTGACTTGTGGGAAGGAGTCACAGTAGTAAGTCCTCTTGATTCAATGAATGGGTGGGGGTGATCATGGTATAACCTGCCCTCCTAATGTCATGCTTTATACAAATACTGCCATCAGTGAACCCTGTGCTAGTCAATAACTTTAATGATTGACCACTCAGACTGGAATAATTTTGCATGATGATCATATTCCATTCATACTGTATTTGTGGGTTGGTTGAGAAGAGTTTGGCTGGGTTTAAAACAGTGCAAGCTTGAACAGAAGCATCTGGGTTTTCAATAAGAATGGCATAATATTTAATGAGACTTTCTGCAGTCTTCCACAAATGTCCCTTGTTTTCTAACAGATATTTCATTTGATGTGGGGTTAGAACTAAGAGCTTTTGTACTAAAATTATTTTAGAAGCTTCTTGGACTGAAAATGTCATAATTGCTATAGTTTTTGTATAGCTAAGCCATCCCTGTTATACTACATTCAGCCACTTGCACATGTAAGCCACTGGTTAGTTTTGCAGGTTTTGATGTTGATTTAGTATTCCTGTGCTACTCCCAGTCTCTCAGCTATGAACAAAGGGAAAGGCTTATTGAACACTGAGATGATTAATGCTGATGACTACATTAAGGGATATTTCAGGATTTGAAAGTTCACTGGATCAACTGCTGTCCATTTCAGCAGTTCAGTTTCTAGTCCTCAAATTAGCTCATACAGTCATGCAACCATTATTCTAAAGGAGGGCAGCATATGCAGCAGAAGCCTGTCTTTCAAAAGAAAGCCCTGAGTTACCATTTGGACTCTCAAGAGTCCAAATCACACATTGCCTCTGTTCTTGAAATCAGTTGTCTTTGTCTTGCAGTTAAGTTATATCCCATATAACTCAACATTTACAAATGAAGAGGGCATCTGCACACTGTATTAGGCTCCCCTTTTGAATTTTCAGTCTCTTAGGCCTTGAGCTAAATTTCTTGCAAAGAAGTAGGGGCTTTTTGTAATGCTCTGAGGCAAGACAGTCCAAGTATACTGATGGCAAAATCCTTTTTGTTGATCCTCCTACTCAAATACAAAAAGTAATATGTGAGCTAAGATCCACAAGGACCTCCAGGTAAGTACAAACAATTTGATGCTAAATAAAGAACCTCCCAAGTCTAGGGCAGTTATCAAGTGTTCCATGGAGAAAAGCAACACCTCAACAGTCCAGGTCCCTGACTCCTGGTCCCATTCTATTGCACGCCATGCCAAATAATTTGCCTCTGGCTGGCCTTTTTCCATGTTCAACTCAGCTTGCAACCATCCCTGCTGAAGCCTGTGCCACAGTCTCCAAGATAGACTTTCCATGCTGCAGGGGCCAACAACAAAATATATATCCAACTGAATGGCAGGAGATTCCCCTGCCCCATAATAGAAACTTTTGACCCCAAATAAAGTCATTTTTCCATGGTTAGGTCAGTGCTTATTCTCACCACCAAAATACAGGTATCTTAGTCACTTGTAAAAAAGAAACTAGAGGGAAAAGTGAGTTACTCTCTTTTTGGTTGTAATGTCTCATTACCCTCTCCTACTGAAGACTCTTGATGCCTCCAAGGTCTGGGCTACTGATGCTTCTGATGTTTAGTGTGATCTCTGGGATGATGTGCAATAAAATACCTTGGTGCTTGTCTCATGAGGTCTCCCTAGGTTCAGTAGTGTCTTCCTGGTCAGCTTACCAGTTGTTATAGTTGAATGTGCCAAAGGGGTGAAGAATGAACCAAAGTGAAATATGATGCTAGCAAATTTATTTAAAAGGAGTGAAGAATGGAACCAAAGTGACATATGTTGCTAGCAAATTTATTTAAAAGATATAAAGGAAGGAAGTAGAAAGAAGAGTCAGATAGAGATCTCAAGAATGGCCCCTTATCTAGGGATTTTTAAGAGGTTTAGAAGGCAGCTCAAGTTGTTTTACAAGTAACAAGATTTGTACATTATATAAGACAATATATCATCCACAGACCCCATTTTAAGCTTTCTGACTGCATTTTGGACCATGAGTTTTACTGTTTAATAGAATCCTAACTTCTGTCCCACTTGTTTCTAATAGCTACTGAAAGACACAGGAAGCTGCTCTACACTGTAATCCCTCCCTTCTCTCATATTAATAGAACTCCGTTGTTTGGTTCATCCCATCTTCTCTTTTATAATCAAAGTAACTTGCTATAATAGTTTCAAGTAGTCAATTTTTTTTATTGTTTCACATATATTCTACTTCTTGGAACTTCATTTTCCTTTGATTTCAGAAATTCTCTTCGAGATCTCTATACCTCTGCCTAAGGCAATAATGGGACATTCCTATTTACCTAAAGCATGCTGCTTAGTAAATGTTCACAGGTATCCTGGAAGAGAACTGGGAATCCATTATCAATTATCCTTGTCCTAGAGTTGCAAGATTCCTAACCATGGTTACATAACTTCTTTAACAGCTGCTGAGTTGTGTCTAAACTTATCTCAAATCAAGAATATGGACTGGGAAATGTTTATTAGGGTTATCTCTCAACCTCTTGCAAAGTACCCGTGATTTCATTTGATTCTTTTCTCTTCATATATTTTGCCACCAATCTTCTGAAGTCCTTGGACAAAGTCTACAGACTGGGGCTCCCACAATGCAATTCTATCTGTTTTGAGTCTAGTGATTACCTAGTAAGACTTAACCTATGACAGGCTCTATGATTTCACAATATGAGATCTCTTTGAAAAGTCACTTTGTGCCTTCTGCCCTGGACACCATAAAGAGACAAACAATGAAATTACAATGATGGTAGGATCTTTCTCACAAGTGCATATTCTCCACTAGTGGAAATGTTTCTAACAGTTCATATCTATAATTCAGATACAGGCTGAAGTAGAGACTATACTAATTGAGATTTCACATGTCACAGGAAATTTATATTTTAATTTGTTTTAAACTTTTTTTTATTGGTACCAAGGATCAAACTCATGACTGCGTGCAGGCACTTATGCCGTTGAGCTAAATCCCTAGCCCCTATATTTTAATTTGGAAACAATATAGGAAATAAGAAACAAAGCCAACAGAAAATATCAAAAGGATGTAATTTTTTTATTTGATGGAAAACACTCACAAAATTTCAAAACAAACAAAAGCAGAATATCAATACATTATGTACTTTTCACTTTCAAATTAGTTACTCAGAGTACTAGATATAGGCATAAAACATTCTCTGCATGATACTAGCACAAATCTTTATTTTCACTGAAGTAAGGGAAACCACCAGTATAACTCTCTTATACTTTTTATTCCTTTTCCCTTCCTTCCTTTCCCCTTTCCCTCACCTTAATTCCTCTTTCCTTTTGAACTATTTCTTTCCATTTCACAATATCCAAAAATGGGTATCTGAGATAAATATAGCAAATACAACAACAAATAAATATATGAAGAACTATTCAACATAATTGGTCATTCAAGAGATGTAAATTAAAAAACACTGAGAATGTATCTCACTCTAGAAAGAATGGCTACTATCAAGAAATCAACCAATAACAAATGCTGGAGGGGCTGTGGGGAAAAAGGAATACCTTCCCAAAGTTAGTAGGACTACAGACTAGTACAGACTCTGTGGAAATCAGTATAGAGATTCCTCAAAAAACTAGGATTGAGGTGCAAATTTATGTCTTCTTGCACTCAGATTTTGGTATTAGATCTGTTATGGACATGGAAAGGTGTCATTACTAGAAAAAATAAGACATGTCATTGGCTTTTTCCACTTTCATTTTGTCATTACTAATACTCTATTTCAAATTTTCTGCTGCATTTCCCAATTTTGTAGTACAACTTTCTTAAGAAATTCAAAAACATAGAATGTAATGAAAGTTACTTGTCTTTTCTCTTGTTGATTCTTACACTTTCTCCCCAGAAAGACCCAAGGTGGTTTACTTGTAATTATGTATTTTTACAAATAATAATGTCATGTATTATTTTCCTCAGACTCTATATACAATTTGGGACATCATTACTTCCTTTTTAATTTTAAATTTACAATATGCTAAAGATCATTCTATACTTAGTAAAATAGAAATCCACTCTCTATTCCTATATTTCAATATCATCACATAATAAAATCTATATTATAAACTTATGCAGAAGACATTTAAGTAATTTAATATTTTTGCAAGTAAAAGTACTATCTCAATGGACTCCCATTATAAGCATGTGTTTCCTAAAAGCATATATTATCCATCAACAAGTACAGGCATTTGTTCCAACATGGTACAGACACAGTTATACTCCAATAAGAAAATTTTATGTTTAAAATTTTGCTGAATGAAAATGAAAAACAGAATATGTCAACACATCTATTCACAAGCTATAATTTTCTTAAAAGAAAAAGCAAAGTTACTTAAAAAGTGATCCAATGCCTTTAAAAGCATTACCAACAAGTTTACCAGGACCTCTCAATACTGTACTTATCCCTTCATGAACAATCTTGAAGGCCTGTGTTAAAGAGATCATTATAGCTTTCTATAACATCGATTCTATATCTTAAATGTTTTATCTCTGCATTAATTGCCTCAAATTTCTTCTTCAGTCTTTCTTCAAGCAAATCCATATGGAGCTAAAATAAATAAATCAATGAAATTTGAGTATAAGCTCTAATTTTATAATACTGCTATTTAAAAAGTGACTTTTAAAAAAAAGTTTGTCAAACCAAATTTATACTACAAGTACAAATGTTTTTGAAATCATCACAAAATAAGCAACAAACAATATTATCTGAGTTGGATCACATATTATGCAAAGCAAGCATAGTTTAGCTTTAATAATATTCATTCAACATTCAGTTTTTCTGTGCTGAAGTAAGAGTGCAAACTGTGTCTTTGCCAAAAGAAACACCATTGGTCTGATTCTCAGTCCTTATGTGGGATGCTAATGATATGGTGATGGTGCAAACTTGTAATCTGATCTAGAAATTTGTTATATTACTTCCAGATGGAAAAGGAGAGAATTCCTCTGAAGTCATCAGCTTGTACCTGTAGGCTACCCATATAGGGTACTGTAGTTTACATCTAAAATATACCCCCCAAATGCTCATGTGTATAGAAGGAGACTGTCTCATGGGGTGCTATACTCATCAACAGATTCATCCATTGATGTGTTCAGTAGCAGAATGTGCTGTGAAGGAGATGGGGCATGGTCAAAGTTAGGTCACCATTATTCCCATTCTGGCTTCTGTGGGCTGAACACTTTTTCCTTCACTATGCCTCTGTGTCATGCTACTTGTGCCTTGGAGCTGACCCACTATGGACTGAACTGCAAGCCAAAATAAAGCTCTCTCCCTATCAATTGTTTTTTCTTTAGTGAAAAAAACAATGATACAGAATTTCAAAACAAAATGATAGGAGATTAACATTGGTTAATATATTGCATTTTGTTATCTTCAAAGTATTTGTTCAGATTACAAGATATAGGCATAAAAAATGATCAATTGAGCAGTATTTGATGAAGTAACAATGATTACCAGTATAGTTATCTATATGAGCATAGCTGCCTTCCTCCTACAAGTTGTGGATATTAGCTGTTTTGCCCTAGAGATGGGAAAGTGAACATGACACCTGGAAATAACAAGTAAATATATTGACAGAAGCTCTCAATAAATACTTTGAGCTTTTAATTCTAAACATTTCTGATACTTTATGGCAGCACAGATCTACATCAGGGTCTTTGGGTGATAGCAGAGGGCCTGAATATATTTGTCTTGTTAATGTAATCCAATTATTACTGATGTTCGCTAAAGATGGTTGAAAATGTGGTTCATCAGGCCCTCATCGGAGCATTTTATAAAATGACAAAACAGCAACATAAATGCTATTCATATTCTCTGAGGAATTGTTCAATGGAACTGTAGGAGCCAAGATGATGTGAACTCTCTAGACTCTACACAAGGAACAAAATACAAAGGTGTCATCTTGAAAACAAAAACAGTCAAACATCCAAAGAGTTATGAATTACAAACACCAAATGGTAATGGTCCCTCCTTTCATGATCTGGAATATAATCTTCACTATCCTGCAGCAGCGCCAAAGACACCAGACACCACTGAGCAGAGGCAAACTCACCTTCATTTCTTGCTCCAACATCATGTACTGCTCTTTTAGCAGGTTTTCGTTCTCCAACATTAACTTATTTTTCAGTTGCTCCATGTTTTCCTTGTGTGTCTTCTCTAGAGCTTCTATCATTTGCTTTTCCTGCTGTTCTTCCACTTGTAAAATTTTCTGTTCCTTCTCAACTGCATCTTTCTTGGCCTTCTCCTCTGTATTTCAAAATGGAAGAAAAACAAGGGAAAATCAGTTATATTTTCCTGAGCTCAGACACTAAAGCAAATTTAAAAGGTAGCACAAGGAAAGTCACAGAATTCACATAGATCCATGCTGGACAGATCATGTTTCAGAACACAATGGAAAATGTGTTTTCCCTGTAGATGACATAAAACTACAACTCTCCTCTATCTTTTGCATTCATCCTTCTGTGCATACTCCACAGAAGGAAAGTTGCCACACATCTGGGGAAGTTTTCATGTTGGATCTGTCAGACTCACTGTGAGAACCTATGTACACTAAGTAGTTGTGTCTAGCAAGGTTACCTTCTATGGCCTTCTCACTATCAGTGTGCACTTTATCTAATTGAAGGATGACACCCTCTATTGATGCCTGTGACTTCAAGAACCTTTGGAACACCTCTCCTGCCTGCAAAAGCAAGATAGAGCAGATTATTTATCATTAGGAGAACAGTTCTGCAAAATAAATATATGCATATCATTTTGCTTTGTGGTTAAAGTTCTAGATGCTCTCTATAAAGCCATCATGCTCCTCAGTGTCACCAGAAATCCTACATCTATCCTGATGTCCATCTCCTTCCCTTATACTTCTCCTAGGGCTCCTACATGCAACCTTGTCTCAGTTCTGGCTAGTCAGAATTATGTGCAGTTATGCAAACCTCAACCTCTGGTGCTTTTATGTAATTGACTTCCAGCAATATAAACTGTACCTCTCTCTTCCTCTTTCTGGTTTTATCTTTAAGAAAAATTTTTATACATGCCAGAGCCTCTCAATTTGAAAGAAAAAAATGTTCACAATAAAATGTGATACAACTTTAACCTAGATTAAATTGTCTAGGAAAGAGTTTATCATTAAGTGCATAAGGAATAACAGTTCATTATGTTCATTAGCCCCATTTATATAGTACATTCTCATAGGCTAATAAATAATATTACTCAGCATGAAAATCATCATCCTGGGAAGCAAAGACTCAGTGAACTTTGTAAATCACCAACACTTTGCACATTGCAAGTTTTCTTGTTAGATAAAAAAATGGATAAAGTTTTCTGTCCCTCATGTTTTTTAAAGTTCTTATAATTTCTTTAGAAATGCATATTTATACTTTCAGGGATATATAGCAAATATACATCAGTAAAGAATGAAATGATTTCCAAGGTATAAGCCATGTGGTGTTAATGAACATTATGAACTATTATTGCTTATGCACTGGATGATAAACTCTTTCCTAGATATTTTAAGCTAACTTGAAGTGATATCACCTTTTATGATGAATATTTTTATTTTGAACTGAAAGGCCTTGGCTTGTATAATTTTTTTTTTCTCTGAGCACATTCAGGAGGCCCTAGTTTCACTCTCCAACCACAGAGGAAAGTACAAAAAAATTTCATGCTAATTTGTTTTCTTGTTGCTCAAAACTGGTTCTGCAAACCCCTTGATGGTATTCTCTAGACTTTCCCAGGGTACCCTACTCCTCACCTTGACTCCTTTCCTAGGCACTTGCCAATACTCCTCTTCAATCTTTTTCCTTCTTTCCATGTATAACTGGTACCCTCCAGTAACAGCAAAATTTCCTGTTACAATGCTTTCTATTAAATCTTTTGAAAGCAAATTCAGTTCTTTTTGACAGTATTGATCAGATTCCTCTTCATTCTTCAACAAGAAATCCTCTTTCTTATTCTCTATTGTTTCCTGCAAGATATATGTATAGAGATGTCATCAGAAGAATACCTCAGAGAGAAAATTGAATCCCAGATAAACTTTTAGGAGCTTCAACCTGTTTCTCATTTTTAAAAAAGTATTCTATTTAAGTGAGATGTAGGACAAATATAGATTGACTTATTCAAAAACCCTAATACTCTCTGCAAGTCCATGAGACACTTTTGAACCTTCCTTGGCTTCAAGATCCTCATACATTAGATGAAAGGATTTTATTCTCCAATCTCTATGGTTGCTTTTTAAAAATTCTATTGTTTTAGCCAATGTTTGCAGTATGTGAAGCTTGCATTCATCTTAGACAGAACGTATGTTTACATAACATACACTGGATCTTTTTTACTCCCTTTCCCCTCCCTACCCTCATTCCTTTATCTATAGAACCCATTTTCTCAGTTTCATTCTTCTTATTATTGTTTTCAGTACATCTTTATGACATACAATGTTTACTTTCACTGTTGGTATTTGGTACATGTACAAAACACATCTTGAATCTTGTTCCTTCCCTTGTTCCCTCTCTATTTTTTTGTGTTCATGGTTCTATCTTAAAGGATAAAATATACAACAAAGAGCAATATGGGATGAACAACAGTGTAGAATTAGGGTCTGCTAAGAGAAATTTAGTTGATAGGAATGAGTGAGGGTGCACCAAAAACATGAACACTTCAGGGTATTCAGTGTGCACTGAAAAAATGAGAATGGTCTGGGCAACTCTGCAGGCCTAAGCAGTACTTATCAGTAAGTATTAAGTGTAAGTATTAAGGAAGACATCTATGCTGATTATGATTCAGTCATTCAGAGAAATTACTGCATAATATGCCTGTGACTTGAAATTGGAAGAAGAACATCTAGTTTTAGAGATTTCATGCCCAGTGAGAATCCAAAATACTTTGTCCTTGAATGAGAGTAGAACCATGAGTTTAATGCAGTAACCTCTGGGCTTCACTCTACAGTGGAAAGTTTATGGAAAGTAATGAATGATAGACACTGTCAAAACCTGCAAGGAATGTAATGACTGTGCACAGCAAACACGTGACAACAGAAAGACAACAGCAAACATGTGAAAACAAAAGAAAAATAAGACTCAGTACAACCAACTTTTTTTGGAATTTTGCATCTTCATCTTTGAAGGACCACTCCATAAAGATGGCGATGGCCTCCTTCTTACAGACCTCGTGCTTATCGAGAAGCTCCCGGAGCGAGTCTGTGGGGAGCCACAGGCACAAGGCCATTTGCTTACTGTAGTGGTCGGCTGCCTTCTGCACGGCAGCTGCGTTCTCACCACGGGCCAGAGTGGTCACTGTGTCCTCTAAGCAAGGCACCACTCCACTGTTGATGGCCTTCACATAGGTCTCTACCAGCACCCCCAGCCCTGAATGATCCAGAAATTGTAGGAGATAAATAGGAAAGTTATAATTCAAAGGAATGCAAGATTCTGAGAATATAGTTCTAATCTCACTTTCTGTATTTCTCTCTCTCTCTCTCTCTCTCTCTCTCTCTCTCTCTCTCTCTCTCACACACACATACAGATTCACAACCTTCTTTCTTTTATCATTACCTTCACACTTCTACTAACACCTTTACTTGTGTGGGTCTCCCAATCACAGTTAAAGAAAAACATTAGTATCAGTATCTAATATTCTAATGTATACCTCAAAAATATAATTCCTCATTAAAATTTAAAGAAAAATAGATTGCATATGTGTTAATAAATCAAGATGTCTACCACTGTATTTGCTTCTAATTCTGAAGACTCCAGTGGATTTTGAGATACTTAGAGGGTAATATTTATATATGAACTGCATTAAACTTTTAAAACACACTTTGTCTCCTTGAAAACAACAAGTAACATGTAAGACTTCCCTAAGAATATTGAATATAACTGTCTTCAGACAAAGTTAGTGATTTTTATTATTAATGTGGTATATTGTCTGAGGTGTAGAACCCACACATACCTGCAACAAGCTGTACACTTTAAGAGAACTGTGTTAACCATAGTAAGAAAATAAGTTATGCACATTTTATAGAGACTGAGTATATACATATCATAGATATATACAATTGATCAAAAATAATGGAAATATGCTATATAATATAATGAATATTCATTCTTCTGCCCAGAAATTTATAAAGAAGATTCACGATTCCCAGTGACCACAATTCCCTTTCTGAGAATCTTGATCTTTTCACGGCTGAAGATGTAAGTATCAAAAATTGTTGTTTGTTTCTAGAATTGAGGATTGAGTTTGTTTTCTGGGACATTCTCAATATTGACTAGGATTTTTGTGTCATTTGTTGGCCTAACAAAGACAAAACACTTCTGACTTTGAAATGATTCCTGGATGAAATCTCTGGAATAATTATATCATTTTACCATGCATTTAAAACCTATGAAATGGGAAAAGAGAATACAGTGTTAATAGTCTTGGATTGGGACATTAAAGGCTTTTTCTGTGCAATTACCGTATCTCACAGGATTCTACACCTTCACAGTGTCTTTATAATAAATATTTAATAATACTTGTATATCACAAATACCTGTAATATAACTGGCATGCTATTGGAAGTGACATCTTACTCCAATAAAAACAGAAAGTTTGGCTGGTATTGCCAGCTCTGAACACAGCAACAAGTATGAAGTAATCGTTTATTTAATGTTTACTGATTGAAGAAAAGGTCAAAAGAAAAGTATGCAGTAACTGTTTATTTAATGTTTAGTGATTGAAGAAAAGGTTTATTTCTAGTCTACTCAATTGCTTGTTGAAATTGAGATGAGGAACCAAAAATAAGGCAGACTATTAGGCAATAATGGAATAGTTACAGCAATATTAAGGATGCTACCATGAGTATTTAAAGAATATAGCTTTGATGCCAAAAATATTTCACTTAAAAGTTCAAATGTGTGGTAACAGAGAATAAAACAATGGTTGCCAGGAGTGTGCAAGGAATGAGGAAGCTATCGATCAGAGGGTACTTAAGTAGCAGAGGTATAGCATGTATAGGTCTAGAAACCTAGTATCAAAATGAGGCTAGAGTTAATGAAACTATTATATTAAGGATCATGAAAAAGTCAATTTTAGTTGTTTTGTTACAAAAATAGTTATGTGAGATGATAGTTGTGTTTTCCATTAATAATAGAAATAACTGTATTAAGTATATGTATACCATATCATGTTTTAAACATCAAAAAATGGATTTTTATAACATTTTACAAAGTACTGAATATCTTTATCAAAAGCCTTCAAGGATCAAACATTTAATATGATCACCACCATTCAGTAAAGACTTTGAGATAAAGGAGTATATTTAAACTATAACTTCTTTTGTACAAGTTATTCAAAGAATGTATTGAAAAGGATATATTACAACACTAAAAGCATTAATGAGTATATCTAACCTAATATTTTCACAAAATCTCTTTGGATAAACATATCAGTAATTAAAAAAATATATACCCTCATTCGTATAATTTCTTTGAAATGATAGCATGAATAAACAGCTAGAATTGAGAAATCTGTATTATTTATATAAAGTAAAATGAATGCCATGTTAATTGTGTAAATATTGAAATTGCACAAAATAAAAAAAGTACTTCTTCAATTTATTTAGAACATAGAATTATTTTCATTCATTCAATTTTAAAAAGTTAAATATCACTAATGGAAAGTCCTAATCCTTCTTGAGAAGAATAACACCTGCATGGATTATAGACACACAGTACGATTAGCTTAGTATTATATCATGGTTAACAATTCTGTGATCAACTGTTCTCCTCAACAGAGAAAAGCAGATATTAAGATAAGATACAAAGTGCCGGTGCTTTAGACAGTTGTGTCAGCCATTATAACCTGAATTCTAAGGAGCAAATGTGCAAGAGTAACATGAATTGGAGTAATCTCACTATGTATATATTCTTTGTTAGAGCTTTCAACCTATGACCCAGTAACCATTTCTATAGACCTTCAGGCACACTCAAATACAAAGGGATCCCCAGAAATGATGGAGAGTGTCAGCACATGCACCCTACAGAATCTCCTACACCAATATTTTTGCTCTTGGACCTGAAAGATTCTTCAAGGCATTCTCCAAGTACTGATCTGGTGTGATAGGATTGTCATCCAATTTCAGCTGGAGAGTGAAGTCTCATAGAGCCCAGATAAATTCTGGAAAACAATTCACAAACTCTGAGGAAGACTTTGCCTTGATTTGTGTTGTGAGGTTTGTCAGATAACTAGAACGTAGATAAGAAAAAGGAAATTCCTACTTTAAACCCCCATATTTCCTTAATAAAAAAATATCATAGCAATGTTTTTCTTTCCTAATTTCCCTCTGATCCACCAAAAGCAAACAAGTGACAGGACAAAAAAAAATGACTCAATATTTATCTCCTCAAAAGCCATTGATATGTAATGGATCAGCTCATGGAAGGATACTGTAGCTGCTCCAGAGCCTGGTGGTTAATGGTGCCTATGCTGTTGTAGACAAAGATGCTGCTCAGAAGCACAGCCAGAGTGAAGATCCAGGAATCATTCTTAGGGTCACCCTAGAAAGCACAGGAGAGAAAGAAATTCAGGAGTCTGTTCTTTGTGATTTCATTCAGGTATTTGTCATAAAAGTCTTTCTTTTATGATTTCAGCTCACGTGTTCACTGAGGAAAGAATGCATACACAAAGACAAATAAAACGAAAGCAAATAATATGTCTCATGATCACAATTTCTTCATACCACAGGTGAATTTTAACCTTCATAAAATTTTCTCCTCAGTTACAGGAAATTAATAAACCTAAAGAAACACTAAGCCCCACCTTACCCCCTCGGAACTCTGAGGAACAAGAGTGCTTTGGCTGCTCAACCTACCCTGCCTGCTGGACCTTGGAGGGACCACAGAGCTTCAGCAGTCAGCCCTGCCTGGTTCCCACTGGACCTTGGATAGATCATGCAGTTTGGCTGCACCTGTCCCCTTAGCCCGCCTGGACCCAATACTGCTGTGGATCTTCAGCTGTCTCTCCTCCTCCCAGGACGTTTTACTGCAGTGGATTAACCTTGCTGGGCTGATGGACGACTCAGTAACCCCTCATCCAAACAAAGGATCTCAGCAGGCTTGCACCAGTATGGTGAGTTTAACCCTTAAAATAAAGGATTTCAGTGGGTAAACAAGAGCAGTAGGGAAGTTCCCTCCAGCTGTAGGACCTTGGTGAGCCTGGCAAGAGTGTGGGAGAGTCCTTCCTCCATACACAGAACATCAGGTGTTTGAGGAGAGTGCCAAAAAATCCTCCCCCAACCTGGAGGAGATCAAAAGGGCTTACAGACACCCAGTGACACAGTAGGGTTCCAGCTGAGGCAAACACTATAGCCAGGTAAATTTGATGGCCAGCAACAACCTGAAGTCATAGCAACAGCAGGAACTAAGGGTTGACTTAAATTGATATTCCTAGGCAAGACAACCTAGAAAGAGTATAGGACTCACTCAACAGGCCCTGCCAGAGAAATTCAGGTGACTGGCTCTCCTCTTAATTGTGGTACCCAGCAACTGGACAAACTTCAAACACACATTAGAAACCTAAGATACTTACAATCAATAGTTGAGACTAGTGAAACTGAAAGTCCAAATATTAGCCCAAAAGGTGAAAATCACAAAATGAAAAAGCAAAGTGCATGCTTAAACATCTAGTCCTTCAGGAGCAAGTACTGGAGACATTAAAATAGAGGACATTAAAAGTCATACACCTGAAATTTCTGAAAAGATAACAAGAGAAATAAAGAAACAAATCCATGAGGATATGGAGAAAATGAGATTAGAAATAATCTCCCATATAAAGAAAGAAATGACAACCTTAATAAAGGAGTTGCTCAGTATAGCTAGAGAAGACAGATAAAAAAGTACAGGAGCATGACAAAATCTTGGAAACCCTGAATGAATAATACAGAAAAGAAGTAGAATACATAAAAAAATTGAAAGAGACATCCAAGATATAAAAAATTCTATCAAAACCTGACAAAATCATTTAAATGCAGCTGATGAGATGATAGCATTTTAGCCCTTGAGGACCAGATGGCAGCTAGTGATCATGAAAGGATAGAATTTTGAAAATAATAAGGCAGCATAAAATGACAATTCAAAAGTTTGAAGATGTCAAAAAGAGAAACAATATAAGACTAATAAGAATCAATGGAGATGCAGGAGTCAACATGAGTGACATCAGTAAATTATTCACAGAAATAATAGTAGAAAATTTCCAAAACAAGGGGGAAAACCTGATATGCAAATAAATGAGGCATGTAGAACACCAGTCACAACCAACATAAATCTACAACCAGAAAGATAATAATTAAGATCCCAGGCATACAGCATAAAAACAGAATGTTAAAAGCTGTTGGAGAAGACAACTCATCTATCAAGGAAAGCCTATAAGAATCATGGCAGACTTTTTAGCACAAACCCTCAAGTTAAGATGAGATTGGAGTGAAGTATTTCAAGCCCCAAAAGAAAAAAACTTTCAACCCAGATCGATGTACCCTAGAAAACTTTGTTTGAAATTTAATGGAGAAATAAGATACTTCCATGACAAAGAACAACTGAAGAAATTCATGTCTACCAAACCAATCTTAGAAAGAATACTGAAGGACAGGCTAGATAGGGATAAAAATCACTTTGATTTCCAGAACAACAGAAAGAAAGCACCAGACAGGAGAACCAATTAAATAAGAGGGAAAAACATAAAGCCAACAACAGGAAAATAACATCACAAAGTTGAGCCAGTACATATCAGTAATATCCATCAATGTAAATGGCCTCAATTTACCTATTAAAACAAATAGATTGACAGAATGGATCAAGAAACAGGATCCAACAATATGTTGTATACAAGAAGTACACCTGACTCAAAAGAACTCATAAACTAAAACTCAAGGGATGAAAACTATATTTCATATAACAGAAACCCAGAGAAAAGCAGGGGTAGCTATTCCATTTGCAGACAATGTGAGCCTCAAACTGAAAATGATCAAAAGTGATAAAGAAGGTCACTATATACTTATCAGGGGATAATTCAAGAAGAAGAGCTAGCAATCATAAATATATATGTACTAAATATAGGACCAACTGACTGTATTAGACAAATACTAATAGATATGAAAAACCAAATAAGCAACAACACAATTGTAATAGGAGAGCTTAATAACCCATTGGCACAATGAGATAGATCAAATAGACAGAAAGTTGGCAAAAAAAAAAAAAACAGAACTGATTCAAACTTGGGAGCAAATGGACTTAGACATTTACAGAGTGTTCTATCCAACCACATTAGCATACAGATTCTTCTCAGCTGTGCATGGGACGTTCCCAAAGTAGACCAACATTAGTCCATAGAACATCTTTAAGTAAATGCAAAAGGATTGAAATAATCCCATGCATATTATTGGATCATAGTGCACTGAAATTGGAAATTAATGGCAAAACAAAATGCAAAACCTGAATAAATACGTGGAAATTAAATAACAAGCCATTGAACAATTACAGGTGAAATTAAAAGAGAAATTAAGCCATACCAACAATTCAATGAAAATGAAGATACAACATATCAAAACCTGTGGGATGCAATGAAAGCAGTGTAAAAGCAAAATATATAGCAATAAATTGTCCCATCAAAAAAAACAGAAAGAACACAAATAAACAACCTAATGCTACAACTGAAGCTTCTAGAAAAAGAAGAGCAAGTAAAACCCAAAGTGCATACAAGGGGGAAATTATAAAGATCAGAGCAGAAATTAATGCAACTGAGAATGATAAAGAATACAAAGAATTAATAAATGAAAGAGTGGCTTTTTGAGAGAATAAATAAAGTTGACAAACTTCTAGCCAATTTTATCAAAAAAAAAGACAGAAAAATCTCAAATTTATCCAGTGAAAAAGAGAAATAACTACAGGTCCCATGGATTTTCAGAAGATTATAAATATCTACTTTGAAAATCTTTATTTAAATAGTGTGGAAAACCCAGAGGAAATGGACAGATTTCTAGAAATACATGAACTACCAAAGCTCTATCAAGATATTAGAATTTTGAACAACTCAATATCAGTTACAGAAATTGACAACATTATTAAACACTTATCAACAGAGAAAAGCCCAGGTCCTGATGGACTTATGGCTGAATTCTATGAGAAATTTAGAGAAGATTTAATGCCAATACTCTTCAAGCTTCTCAATGAAATTGAAAGGGAAGCAATCCTCTCTAACTCATTCCTGGAAGGAAGCAGAATTCTGATACAAAAACCAAAGAAAAACCCAACCAAAAAGGAGAAATATAGGCCATCTCACTAATGAACATTGATGCAAAACTTTTCAATAAAATACTGGCAAATACAATTCAGTAAATCAGAAACTCTGAATAAATAGTATTTGCCTCAATCTGGTAAAGGCCATCTATGGCAAACAAATAACCAACATTATATTAAATGTAGAAAAACTCCAAGCTTTGACTCTAAAATCAGGAACAAGACAAGGATATCCACTATATCCACTCCTATTCAATATAGTTTTGGAAAAATTAGTGAGAGCAATCAGACAAGACAATAGAATAAAAGAATAAGGACAGGGGAGGAAGAAGATAAATTATCACTATGTGTAGATGACATGATACTCTACATAGAAGACCCAAAAAGCTCCATCAGAGTTAAAAAATTCAGAAGTATAGCTGGATACAAAGTCAACACTTGAAAATCAATAGCATTCCTGTACATAAACAAAAAACTCACTGAGAGAGAAATTATGGAAATAATGTCTTTCACAAATAGTGTCTAACAAAATGAAATACTTAGGGATCAACCTAACCAAGAATGTAAAAGACATATATGCTGAAAATTATAATATGCTAAAAAAGGAGATTGAAGAGGATATTAGAAAATGGAAAGATCTCCCTTGCTCTTGATTAGGAAGAACCAACAGTTTGAAAATGACCATACTCCCAAAACTGTTATACAGATTTAACGCAATCACAATCAAAATACCATTAACATACCTTACAGACCCAGTGAAAACATTCTTGAAATTCATTTGGAGACAAGAGACACCTAGAATAGCAAAGGTAATTCTGGGCAACAAAGGCAAGCCAGGAGGCATCTCAATCCCTGATTTTAAATTATACTTCAAAGCTACAGTGATAAAATAAGCATGCTACTGGCAAAGAAACAGATCTGAGGATCAGTGGAACAGATTAGAAGATAAATATGCAATGACAGAGACACTAAATCTCCTTTTATTTGACAAAGGGGCTAAACATGTTCACTGGAAGAAGGATAGTCTCTTTAATAAATAGTGTTGGAAAAATTGGCTCTTCACATGCTGAAGAATGAAAGTAGACCCATGCCTATCACCATGCACTAAACTAAAATGAAAATGGATCATAGCTCAAAATATTAAAACAGAAATGCTAAATATACCATAAGACAAGGTAGGTACAAATCTTGGAGATATAGGAGTACACAAAGAGTTGCTGAACAAAATGCTAACCACACAGGACGTACTTCAAGAGTCAACAACTGGGAACTCTGCTTATTAAAAAGTTTTTGCACTTCAAAAGAAATAACCAACAAAGTGAAAAGAAAACCCACAGAATGGGAAAGAATTTTAGCCACCTGTCCACCAGACAAAAGACTCATGTCCAGAAGATACAAAGAATTGAAAAACATCAAGCCCCCCAAAGTCAAAGACCCACTGCAAAAATGGGCATCTGAGATGAATACTCAGATGAAAATATGCAAATGACAAATAAATACATGAAGAAATGTTCGCCATCACTGGTCAATGAGAAATACAAGTTAAAACAGCACTGAGATTTCATCTCACTCCAGAAAGAATGACTACCATCAAAAAATCAACTGATAACAAATGTTGATTAGACTGTGGAGAAAAAGGAACACTTTTCCACTGTTGGTGAGAGTATGGAGTGGTACAGCCACTGTAGAAAAGAGTAAGGAGATTCCTCAAAAATCTAGGATTGTAAATTTCATTTAATCCAGCTATTCCACTCTTGGGTATTTTCCCAGAAAAATTGAAAAGGTCATGTCACAATGATGTATTTGCACCCATGTTTTTAGCAGCACAATTTTTAATAACTAAATCTTGGAAACAACCAAAACGCCCATCAACTGCAGAGTGGATGAAAATGATGTGGTATTTTTATACAATCAAATACTACTTGGCTACTAACCAGGATGAACTGGAGGCATTTATAGGTAAATGGGGACAACTTGAGACTATCCTTATAAGTTAAATAAATCAGACTCACATTTATAAAATCGCATTGTCTCTGTAGTGTAAAAATAAATAATAATAAACTAAAAGAGTAATGAAATCCAAAATGTATAATAGATACTGTAATAACGAAAGTGAAAAAAGTGTTTGAATAGAAAGAACAACTTATGGTATACACATATAACTGTATGTATGTTTAAGTGTGCAAGATAGATAACCATAGTACTGTTTTTCATACTCCATCAAGCAGAATAATTTGTACTATCATTATTTGATTATATGTTCAATTTTCATGCTTTGATTTTGTAACTTAAACAACTACTTCTAAGATAACAATATGTAATATATCAACGAGAGATGAATTTTTAATGTTATTTTTCTCTTAATTTTTTAAAATTTTATATCATTTCTACCCTTTCCTGTGTTCTGCTTTTTTTTAAATAAAAAAAGAAACACTAATACTGTGTCAGTTTCTCAGAAGGCTATCAATTGATAGATGTTTCAATACTTTATTCTAAATATTTTATTATTTATAGGCCATATGCAGGAAAAAATAGTCACACTGGAAAAAAGGTATAAAAAATTTATGATTGGAATAAAGAAAATATCTGAACCAATAAAGCTATGAAAAGAAAACAATGGGAAAAGATTCTTAATACTGGAGTGGACACTAATGTATTTTTACTGGAGTATTATTGTATTTTATATAACACCCAAAGTTCAAGAAATACAAAGAAAACTAGACAGGTGGTCACCATCCACCTGAAATTATTGAAGACAGCAAAGAATAAACCATGTGAATAGACAACTACAGGATGGGAAATAAATATTTGCAGTGTATGTATCTGATAAGTGATGAATAGCAAAAGTATTTCAGAAATTCCTACAACTCCATAGCAAAACCAATTAAAAATTAATGAAGAAGCCAGGGATATAGCTCAGTAGCACATCAGTAGCACTGGAAAGCACAAGTTTGTGAATTCAATTCCCAAAACAAACAAACAAACAAAAATAACAAAGAACTTGAATATACATATAAAACATGAAAATGGTCAATAAATATATGAAAAGACATTTATAATCTATAATCATCAGGGAAATGCCACTAAAAAAACATGAAGAAACAAAATGACACAGAGTAGAATGACTATTAACCAAAAGTCAGGAGATAATAAACATTACTGAGAATCCAGAAAAAAGAGCATCCTTGGAGCAATTGGTTGGGATATCAACTGGAGCACCCATCAGGAAAAATATCATGAAGTGTCATTAAAGGATTAAAAATAAAAGAATTACACAATCTCACAATCTCATTCTATGTATACTTAGAAAAAAATCAATTAATCTCTGAGAAAGATAACTGCACATCTAACTTTATTTCAGCACTTTTCATAATAGACACATGTTAGAAATACTATCAATGCCTATCAATGACTATATGTTTACTGATATGATTTACACAACCGTAGAGAATACTTACTCTACCACAAAAAAGGAAGAAAATCTTACCATTTACACCAACAAGTACAAACTTAAGAGGACTGAGTTTAGGGTAATAATCCAGATACAAAAAGGCAAATGTTTTAATAACTCACTGAATAGTTAAACTAAGATAGTCGAAAATGAATAAATCCATAAAACCAAAGAAGAAAATGTTATGTTTTGCAGCTTGAGGATGGGATAAACAAATACTAATGACCAAATGGAATAAAGTTTCAGTGATGCAAAGTAAGTTAAAGTTTTGCAAATCTGAGAAACAAATGGTGACTTGAGTTAACAATACAATATCATATACTTGAATCTTACTGAGAGGCTACATCTCATGTATTTACACTAAAAAAAATAATGTCTGATGGTTGTACATTTATCTGCTTGATTGTAGTTTTTACTTTACAATGTATCACAAAGCATCAAGTTGTACATCTCTAACATATGTATTATTTGCTGAATATATCTCAAAAGAATGAACAGAATTTCAAACTCCTCTTCAGACATAAATTGGAAATGTATAAATTTGCATGTTATTCCCAAGTCTCAAAGGAAGAAAAAAAGATGAATCATATAGTTTACCTACTTTTAGGAAGCTAAACACTAAAACTTCACCTTAGAATATCTATCATAAGACAAAAATACGTTTCATAGGTCCAGTGAATCAAAGGCTTCTCAGATACTTCTACAAAGTTCTATGGATAGTTAATGAAATTCACCATAAGAATTTTTGACCTCAAATACACACTTCATTGGCAGATTGGACTGTGCATCAGAAGCCCTTCATCAGATACCAAGATGTGGCTGACTCCTCACCATCTTTCATTCAAGGTCTCCTTAAGCCTCACTGCACATAATGGAAAAGGGATAAGTATTCACCTTCCAGGATGGTCAAACTCGTTTCCCAAATTTTAGCAATATTGATAGACAACAGCCAACACATGTGAGCATTCTTCTTGGGAAGGCTTCCAAGGCCAATTCTAGGGATCGATCAATGCCAAAGATAAAGACCCAGAACACTGATCCCAACAATTGCTAACTCAAAGGGCAGCTACACCACATTTGTCCCCAAAGAACTGACAGAGGCCAGCCACTGCACAGGGAGCTACCTTTCTCTATGCAATGTATCTTTATCATGCTGAGAAAGATCTGGGGTTTCCTAGATGGAATGGAAGTTTCTGTTGGGACAGAGCCTTTATTCTGTCCACTAAGATCTATACTACTAAACACATAAGTCTGAGGGCACTGAGAAAACAAGCAACCAGCTCACCATCCTGGTATTTGGCTGTGGCCTGGCAAGCCGTGGCCAATCCACAAGAACCATCAGCATCTCCTGAGATCTGCATCATGTTGGAACTTAGGATACTCAGAAACCAAGCAGCCAGCTCACTGCTCTGGTAAGAGGCTGTGAACTGGCAAGCTGTGGCTGCCCGAGTGCAAGAACCATCAGTGTCTCCTGAGATCTGTGCTATGTTGGAAATTGGGGCGCTGGGAAACCAAGCAACCAGCTTGCAGCCCTGGTAAGCATCTATGAGCCTACTGGCACATGGGCTGATATTTCAACATCCATCCCCCATCAACCCCCCATTAGCAAATGAGTGTCAGAGATCTGAGCATCTCTTGTGAGGTTGACTATACGCAACATAGAAAATAAGGAGGATTTCCTTCTACCAGCTCTTTGAAGGCAAATATTTTTATTATGGTTTTGCTCTGTTCTGATTAATGGCATTGCTCTATTCAATATTCTGTTTTTATAAGTTTGGTATTTCCTTCAATTTTGCTGTACCTGACTGAAAGCACAACTAAGATATACTAAGAACAACTAAAGAACAACTAAGATATACAATGAGATATATTATGATACCTATTACTGTTATTTGAGTAACCTGCTGTGAGTTTCACTACACTGTCTCACTTGGCTTTGTTCTGTCTTGTTCTGTGGTATTTTACTACTTTAAAAATAAATAAATAAAAATAAAAGTAAATATCAACAACAAAACAGATCAGTAAGGTACTGAGCAAGCTGAAACATGATATAACTACACAGATAATAGACTTAAAAAGCAAAAGGAGGAAAAGAAATTTCTCTAAAGGATATAACTGCATGTATAAGTGTGTAAGATTGATAACCATGTTGCTAGGTATTTGTTGGATCATTGAACAGAAATGTTTGCAGCCTCACTGTTTGAATGCCTTCTCTGTATGCTTTTATTTTGTAACTTGAACATCTATATCTAAGAAGACAATATGTAATTTAACAACTAGTGATTTCTTACTGTTTATTTTTTTTGAAATTTTGTATTGTTTCTTCCCTTTTTTCTGTTTTGCTTTTTTTCCTCTTTAAATAATATTAAGCAAATAAGCCTGTCACTTAGCTGCTCAATAAGCTTTAGTTATGTTGAATCAAATTACTAACACCAATGTTAAGTAATAAAAGCATATCTTACTTAAAATAACATCTGATTTTATCTAAAGCAGACATTAAACAGACTATGTTTAAATGTGTAGGATTGATAACCATTATTGTCTTGGTTATTATTGTTTTTGTCACTGGGACAAAATACTAAAGATTAAAAATAAAGGAAGGAAAGGTTTATGTAGATTACTGTTTGTTGAGGTTTCAGTCTATAATCAGCTGGCTGCAAGGCAAGATGACATGGCACCAGGGCAACACATCAAAGCAGCAGCCAGAGAAAAACAAAGGAGGAGAACAAGCCTCTTGTCCTCTGTTATATTTTGAGCAGCTTATCCTCAGCCACCCAAACAGGGTGGGCATAGCACTCATACCACCTCTAGGACATACTCTTGCACAGCCTGAAGATATTTCCAAAGTAATGATCCTGGCTCCCTGCTGAATCTTTTAGCTAAACTTCTAAACCTCTCAAGTTGACACAATATATCAACCATAACAATTATATTTGTTTCTGACTTCTCAAACAGACAACAGTAGCTAAATCATAAAGAACTAGGCAAAGACAAGGAGACAATCCAGAGTCAAAAGTACGTGTCTGACTCTCTCAGCCTCACCTTTTCCACATCACCTAGGCCCTCAGTGTCCAGAAGGACCATGGTTTGGCCTTGCTTGGTGGGGTGGGGCATACACCACATCAAGATGCCCTTGGTTTTGGATTGAATAGGGGAGCCCAGTGGGAATCCTGAAGGAAGAGGAGAAACAATCATGCTATCAGAGTTTCCACAGCGTCATAGGGAGTATGATCTCAGCCTTCTTGGACCAGAAGAATCTCAGCATGCAATGTGGTACTACACTTTCTCCAAAAACATTTTACCTATCAAGAATCAGGGACTATTAAACATGGCAATGATGATACTGAAAGGTTCAAAACAAAGACAAAGACAAAAAGTCAGTCATGAATCAGACAAAATTGAGGTCACTGGCAACACAACATGAACACTGTGAACAAAGGGATGGGCTCAGACTCAGAGAAGAGCAGACTGAACAGAGACCAGAGAAGAAAAAAAGCAGAACATGGAAGTTGTAGTAATATGCATATATTTAACAGGGAAGCAAAGCAAAACAAGAATTGGTTTTCACCATGGAAGATGAAGGTCAAGAAAGAATTTTAGAAAAATAAATGCTCAAATGAAAATTTTTCATACAGAGAGTAAAATATGGATGAAAAGAAGCATGAGAGCCAGTGATAGAGGATAATTGTGAGTGTTAAAAGAAGAGATTTTCTTCACAGACAACAAAGAATGTGGAAATGAATGAGAGAAAAGTAAAACTGCTGAAGAGAATTAGAATGAGAAGTTTGCTTTACTGAGAAGAGTTGTAGTCTCCCTTTCTCTGACTGGGAACAATAAGCTGGTATGTAAATGGTTTCAGACACACATACCACTCATCATGGTTCTGTCCAGCCAGGCAGTTCATCAAATATGATTTTCCAGTACGACACAATCCAGCAATGGCTACAACCACCACTGGCTGAGAAATCTTCTCAAGAATCTCTACGGCTTCCTTGTTTACTGTCATCTCTTCATTGACGTTTTCCACCAGACAAATGGGGGCTGCCATTTTTACTTTTTTTACTTCAGATGCCATAGCAATGTTTCAACGTAGAAGTGTCTCTTATTAGAAATAAATTCATAAAGTTTTTGTCTCAGAACTATCAAAGCACTGATCAACTCAGGACACCCAAGTTCTGCACTTTCTATGGGAGAACATTAGCAGATGCAGAAGGCTTCCTCCACCATTTTCCCAAATTTTTAATGATTTAGATTTAACATAGCATATTAACTTCTCCAAAGTCTTATTTCAATAGTAATTATAAAACACAAGTAATCATCACCATAATTTGGTTCCTAAAGTATAGCAAATCATGTATATTTAACATTATAATGTATCTACAATTTAGACTTTAATCACTTCACAAATGAGATAAATGGTTTCTACAAGGCTGAATGAATAAATCATAGAAACAGAAATAAAGACCTAGATAATCAAGATGAATGATGGACTAGAGTGTTCTTTACATGATTTCAATCAATAGGGACATTTTTAAGAAGCTAAAATAATTTCACAGGAATTCTGAAAGAGTCAAATGATGACTACAGCCAAATAAATATCCAATGAAAGCAAACCATATTCATAATAATTGAAAATTCCCTGCTATCTCTGCTAGTCCTGTCCCTACACTATCACTAGTTTGATGTGGTCTTTGGCTGGAGAAAGTAGCTGCCTGGTTAGTTCTGATTACTACACTTAAACTGGAGGACCATAGCAGGTTTTATCTGTCACAGATAAATCTTACTTGGGTTAACAATTCTGACCTTTGCTTTGCCTTACATAATTGTCAGGTAGCAATGATTCCTTGCTTATGATACCTAAAGCATGGGAAATAAATGTAAATTACATTGGTAAAATGGGAACCCTCTGTATTGTTGAGTTATATTTGGAGATCATATATCCAATAAGCTGTTACTACTCAGAATACACTAAGAATTGAGACTACTTTTGAATAACAGAAAATGTTGCAAAGGACAGGAATACACATTTCTTTACAATGCACAGAAATACACATTTCTTTAAAGAGAAACAAATGACTAGTAAAACATGAAAACAAGTTCAACACACTAATCATTGGAATACAATAAATTTTAAAGAATGTATTTGAAGATGCAGTTCATGCATAATATAATAGAACACTGAAAGATAAAATGCTTGTGTTAATATTTGTAATCTGATGAGAATATCAGAAACAAATATCTAAACTACAAAATGGCCTTCTTTAGTTAATTTGTCAAAAAAATTAGTTGCATAATCATATGTGTTTCTCAGTAGCTCAGATTAAGTTTTATGTGTGTCTTACATAAGCATTTATCTAAAATATTATAACCTCTGGGCTGGAGATTAAGCTCAGTGGCATAAACACCTCCCTGACAAGATCTAGGTTATGAGCTCGATCCCCAGTTCCAAATAAAATAAAATAAAATAAAATAAAATAAAATAAAATAAAATATTATAATCCAAAGTTTGCTTATGTTCACATTCTAAGAAAAGAAAAAACTATTTTAAAGGCCTATTCCACTTTATTTACTTAAGAATTTTCCTGGCTTCTTCTTCATTCTAATTTGGCTTTAATATACAAGAGTTGCAAGTCAAAATCAGCTCTCTAGAAGGGTTGGTATCAAACACAAAACAACAACAAAAAACAGAAAACAGTAGATAGTATAATATAGAGAGCCATATATGTTATGGAATAAAAACTGGTGGTCAACTTAACACCAGCTGAATTAAATCAGCATTGTGCTGAGCATAGATGTTCCACCTGAGGAAAGTTGCCAGCATAGATAGAGATTTGGAGAAACTGATTGGGGTATTATGGGTTTCTCTAAGTGTTGCTATTTTGAGCTGTTGGAGCTGGTCATGACTAACTTCCCCAATGTGAGTTCCACCACTGCCATCAGAGGAACTTGAGATCTTGTTGGTGAGAATGGCTGTGGTTCACTTTGGGGAAACTCTGGCCTTTACATTTAGCAGCATTTCCTGGCTCCAGAAGGGAAGATGTGTGCTGTTTAATCTCCAGGAGAACCTTATGCTGGCTTCCTGGCATGTACTCAACTGTTCATATTTTCAGAAGAGCTAAGGACTTCTGTTTGGCTGAGGGTAGCTGTGGTATTTTCCAGGATGGCCCTGGTCCTTATTTTGAGTGTGGCTTCACAGCTGCAGTGTAGAACCCTCAACCTACCAGCACAGCTCCTTCACCCCACTGGCACAGACTTTCTAGGTTCCACTGCTGACCTTTGGGTATTCCCAGTGCAGATCCAATAAAGTAGATTAGTCTGAATCCTTCTCATGGGTGCTACACCTCCAGGTGGACTCATGGGATGCATTGTCATAGGCTCTGGGTCTTCATCTTGACACACGTAAGACATTGCGGTGGGATCCATTACCATGACTGAATATTCTGAGTCTTTAGTGTTGTGAACAGATTTCCTGCACTTTCTGTGTTTAACTTGAGGTAACCATCATAAAATAATATTATAAATTCAGTGTCCTGATTCTTACTGTTGTCCTCACAACCTCTAACTACAATAATAACTTTAGTGCATTGCTACTAAGAACTTAAAATGTTTTACTATTATGTAAAAGAACATGGCAGTTTTTCTAAAAAATTACCCTTTGATCCAAAAATTCCACTACTGGGCAGATACAGCAAACACACACACACACACACACACACACACACAAATGGATATCAGGACTTGAACAGATATTTGTACATCAGTAGTCATGGCAACATTATTCATAAAATAATGTGGAAACAATTTAAAGTCCCATTGACAGTTGAATAGATTAACCAATACTTTATATATATGCAGTAAAGTATGTATTATCCAGTCATAAAATGGAGTGAAATTTTGGATACATGCTACAACTCAGATGAACCTCAAGGATACAATGCTAAGTGAGAGAAGCTAGGCAGAAAGACACATATTATGGGGAAGCTAGGACATGTTCACGCAGACAGAACCAGAAGAGTAGTTATTATGGCTAGGATGAGGAAACAACAAAAACAGCTGAGTGTTTCTCTAGGGAATGATGAAAAGTTCTAAAGATCTTTTGTAGTGATGGTTGCACAACAATGTGATTTCAGGGTCAATCAAAATATGCAATGAGTGTTGAAATGTTAAACATTCATTACAAGCCAGATATGATGGCACTCATCTGTAATCCCTGTATTTTGGAGGCTGAGGCAAGAGAACCACTGTGAATTTGAGGCCAACCTAGGCTACACAGTGAGGTCAAGGCCAGTCTGAACTACATAGTGAGACTTTGTCTCAAAACATATAAAACAAAACAAAATAAATTAAATGAAACAAATATTTATTATACTAAAGGACACATTGCCCTTAATTTCATTCAAATTAGTCAACCTATTTTAAGCACACATCCTATCATTCTTGCAACTTTCTAAAGCAGTGCTGGAAGTCTTTTTCCATTTCTTTATGAAGTACAGGGAAAAAAAATACTGAATGCTGCTGCCAGCTACTATCTAATAAAAAATCCACCTCAAAAAATTATTTCAGCATGTCCTTATTTACCTTATTTACTACATCTGTCACCTTTGAAATGTTAAAATAAACATGAAAAGTAAACATTTTGAATTGATTCAGATCATAGATGCAGCCACAACAGCACAAAGATATTTAAAATTGTTAAAACCAATACTTTTTTTTTATTTACAAGTCACCACCTCTAACAAGGTAAAATACAAAGTCAGAAAAATATAGTGATCAACCTATTCATGCTCTGCTGCTGCAACAACAAGTTACTTGGCTTCAGTGTAACATTCATCAGGGACATTGGCTATCCTAGATGCTTCTGGATCAGTAATATTCAATAGTTTTTATGACCACCATATACTCAAATATGTTCTATTATCCAGCCAGTGACCCACAAGAAATTGGTCTCCTGTTTTAGAGAAATAGTGAGAGTAGGAGCTAGATGTATGGCCTGGATAATCTATGGGACTGAGATTTATCTAATGACTGCAGGCTCCCTTCCAAAAGAGAAGATCCAGGCTTGGTGGTACAGGACTGTATTTCCAGGTACTTATGATGCAGAGTTTGGATGATCACTTTAGCCCTATTTAAGCCCTGAATTTCAGGTCAGTATATTATTCTTATACTTCTTCATACGTGTGTGTGTGTGTGTGTGTGTGTGTGTGTGTGTGTGTAAGAAAAAAAGAGACAGAGACAGAACAAGACAGAGAGTGAGAGGCAGAGAGAAAGAGAGTGACAGAAGAGGGAGAGAGAGAAAGCCAGTATCACTTCTAGGTGAACCTAAGTGAAAGACATAGCATTTCACAGTAACTTTTTTGAGACACATTTTTAACATAAACTAATAGTATTATAAGCATAAATGTTCTGTTGATCACCTGAAACATCTTTTATTTTCATTACATTAAAATGATTTTCCATGTTACATGTGCATTTTTCATGGTCAGAATATGTAAACACCATATTATATTTCAGTGTTACAAATATTCACTTCATTACTATAGGCCAAGCACTGAAAATAAATCTAGTATCTTAAAAACATCACCTTGATCACTTACTTGTGTGGATTTCAACAGGGAGCTTCCTTTAAAAGAATTAAGGCTTTTGAAAAAATTAAAGGGCTAGTGTGAACAAAGTTATAAATCCACCTGAAAATTCTTTTGGTAACTAAAGCAGCAATATATACCTATATTTTAGCATGGAATGCATTACAAGGTAGAATTTGTTGCATTAAATGGAAATTAAATTTTCATAATTCTAGTATGCAAATATTTTCTTAGCATATAGATTTCAACAAAATTATCACATTATAAATTACAAAAAAGGCTACACATAAATTTTCCACTAGAACAGCACGTTAGTCAAGTTCAAACTCAACATTCCTTTAAAACCTCTGCTGGTGAACTTCTTTACACTTACATATCTGAAGCATGAACTCCAGCACCCGCCTTATCATTCCTGAAATTCTGTGATCCCATCTTTGAAGAAAGGATTAAAGGAGGCTCTAGCACAATTAGACTCTTGCTGCAAGCAACATAAAATGTACCTGGTTTCTTAGTTATGACTTAACTACAGGACATACAATTTTGTATTAAACAAGCACATCTGTTAGATCATGTTCACAAATGATTTTCCAACTTGGATACCCATAACAATTTTCTAAACAGAAAGTTAAAACCTAGATTTTCTGGACTAAAAATTCTATATGTAAACAAAAACCCAGAGAGTTTTGACTATGTAGTAATTTTTAACAAATGAAATTCAGTTAGAACTAAATTTGTTTCTACATGGATTATTACAGAGCTTTTATATTGAAGATATTGTCTAAAAATGGCCGGTAAGAAACATTTTTTAAAAAAATCTCTCCTTATTAAAATTATCTGTAATCTGCCTGGCAAGGAGGGCCTTCTTATCCATATCCCAGAGCTACTGAAGGACTGAGACAAGCAGGCAGACATCTGTCCAGAGCTATTCTATCTCAACTTGCTGCTGCTCTGAACTGAGAAGAGAGCACCATCTCTGGAAGCTTTTGTGTGTCTGGTTGTCACCTCCTACCTGTCACTGGTCAACAGGAAGAAACAGTTTTGCAGAAGTAAACTCAGCAACCGCCCTCTGTAGGTCAGACAACAGAAAATCTTCCCTTTCTGCCCTTTTCTCACCTGCCACTTTGAGTCAGAAACCACATCAGATCAAGGCTATGTTGCAGGTACAAAAACAGTGAACATACCTGTTTCCCGGGACCACAGACTCAAGCACAGTTCTCAGCAGCTTCTCACTCACTGCTTGATCTCCTTCACTTGTCCGCTGCTTCTTGATATGTGAAAAGAAACGAACAAAAAAATAGTAAGGAAGCCAGTCTTTCCATGAATGGACTCCTACTCCAAAATTGAAATTGAAAATAAAGTAATTCACATTCATATTTTATGCTCACCTCTTGATAAGTAGAAAGTTGATAAGCACACTCAAGAGATAAAGGAGTGAAAAAAGGTTTGTTACAGCGATTAAGGAGGGCACTGAGGATACCTTCCAGAGCAGTGCTTAGTTTATTGAGGAGTCTAATGCATATTCATGAAAGTTGCTATCACATGCAGAGGCGGTCACACTTCTATGCATGCTCAGTGAAAAGATCACGCTGGTTCAGACATCACACAGTTAAAGATGGTAGATGGGAGTGAATATATATCGGTATATAAGGAGTGATGTTTACTCTGGGCTCCCCAGAAGAGCAGCAGGGAAATTCGGATGAGTTGAAACAGTTCCTTTGAGATTTTCTGTGGGGTCTTCATTTGAAACAAGAAAAAATCTTGAAGAGATAAGCTGCTTCTTTTCAAGCAGCCACAGGTCCTAGCTCCTAACATGTCCTGCTGACCAGATATCACTGTCAAACATCAGCCAAGGTGAGTCTGAAACTTTTGACTGCAGCTTGAGTGTGCATGTTTGAGGCAGAAATGAGAATGAGAAGAGGTGAGAAAGTCTACAGTGACTCCAGAGTCACCTTGGAAAACACAATCAAACCATTTCTCTTCTCTCCTCCTCACCTTGGAAGACTTCCGTTTTGACACATCTCACCAGTGGTTTCAGTTTCCTTACACATAGGAAAGACAGAAATTATGTAGCACTAATACAAGTGAAGTTATATAAATCAAGACAATTTCAAGCATTTTTCTCTTAGTAGAAAGTCCTGGGTGTTTTTCTAAAGAAGGATATTCAATGATTTTTTAACCTGTGTTCCCCAATATAGGGAATATTAAACACATAGTTCATCTATAATACAATATTTGAAAAGTGATGACAGGAAAACATAAAAATGAATAGCTATCACTGTATTATCAAGATATATTGACTGCTAATATTTTCTTCAATATTCTTAAGCTCCAGTAATACACAAAAGTTCTCAATCTTAGGAGCTACTTCTAACAGAATTGAAGCCAATTGGCACAGTTTCAAAGGAACTTTTTTGTTCAATCAGAAGTGAGCACAAAAGTTTGTGAGCAACAAAGCTCTTTTTTTTCTTTTAGAATTCTGTATTGATGCTACCTTTTTTTCTGTTTAAATAAAATTTTAAAGATGTATAATTGCTATTGTAAAAAAAGAGGAAATAGGAAGCACTATAAAAGATATAGCTGCATGTATGTTTAGATGTTTGGGATTGATGACCATATTTCTAGGTTCTTGTGCAATTGTTGAACAGATTTGTTTGCACTCTCATTGCTTTAGTGTTCACTTTGTGTGCTTTAATCCTGTAACTTGCATAACAATTTCTAAAAGAACAATACGTAATGTATCCACTAGTGATTTCTTACTGTTTATCTTCTTTTCTTGAAATTCTGTAATATTTCTACCTTTTTCCTGTTTTTTTCTCTTTAAATAAAAAAAAAGTTTAAAAAAATAAAGATAGCATGTGTAAGCTCCCCCCCAAAAAAACAACAAAGTGCAAAGTAAGACAAAGGCAGGTTAGGTAGGAAATGCCTGAGAAGGACAGGCTGTGTCAGGGTCAGAGGGCATTCTTCTCCTCCCTCTGCCTGTTCATTGCCACTTTTCTCTGTGGAAACATTTCTCATAAGAGGATGATTAATAATATGTCAGGCTCCAGAGACTGCATTGCAACCTCTCATCCAGTACATGCAACATTGCAAATGGGTTGATTCCTATAAAATGTTTTCAAATACAGATCGTGGGCAAGTTTGATCTATCAGCTGTAGATAACTGACCCTTGATTTAGTGTGTGTAATGCTACAACCAGTAGAGGATCATCACCACTCCAAGTGTCATTGACTTAGAAGTTATTGTGTTCATTTCAGAATGTAAATATGAGTGCCTACTTTAAAATCATTTGCATCAAATATGTAAAGCATCTTAACTTTTTTGAGCAGAGTTTATCCACAAAGAGGGATTTCCCCACTCACCTGATTTTCATTCAGGTGAGTTGTTATGGAGGTGCCTGGCTATACATACACATTAGCATCACCAAATATTTAACTCCCACAACACATAGAGAAGCCAAAGATATATGGATGCTGATGGAACATAGATGTAAGGCAGGAAAGTGTTCTTTATTTGAGGGAAACCTATGCATGTCTGCCAGCCCCTGTAAGTGAGCAAGAAAGCCCAACATTTGGGCATGTGTCATGGTGACTCCAACTAGACTGAGTCATGTGGGCCAAGGTGAAGTTCATGAAGACCTGGTGATGGTATTTTTGCACACTCTCATCACATACATACATAATACATTTGCTATTCATGATTAACCAGGCTCTATTGCAGCAGGCAAAATTTGTAGGTGGACTGCCATCATATGGTTACCAAAAAAGCTCAGTTCACCCAGTAGTATGGAAATGATTGCATTTTCCTATGGATATCAATTTTTTTATATATCAGCATTGAATGTATAGTAAACTACTGATTTCTTTAAAAAATACATATAAACCTATATTCAATTATGAAATATGAAATGTAAACATAGATTAACATATAAATGATACTAAGCTGTCAATCCACATATGAAAAACTACAAAATCATACTTACAGAATCACGTTGCTTACGTATCTAACATTCACATTGGCTTTAATGGAGCTTTATTAAAGCTTCATTGAAAAGAAGAGAGAAGTGATAAGGTCTGAAGCTCCTATGGGGATGTGTTTTTATTTGAGTCCTCCCTAAGAGGAAAAGAGACATAGATTCATGTAATTTAGTATTTGGCACAAATTACAGGAAGCTGTAAGAAGGAAGGAGAGGGAAAGGTAAAATGAGAGTGACAACATGGAAAAGGCAATGAAGTAAAGTATTGAGCTGGTGACCACTCTGGGTAACTAGATGTCAAGACCCTAGTGGGTTACTTGAATAATTATAGCTAATGCACACTGGTGGCTCAGTTTAATACCTTAATTTGTTTTACGGTTTTAGGGAAGTTGGCTCTGTTTCTCTTTGTGTGAAACCACGGTCATGTTTGTTATCTAATGAAGAGTTTGCAGATGAAAACAAAGTTTTCCAAAAATTCTTTTTTGCAAATGGAATTTCTTGCAAACAAAAGTGTTCATGAACTGGATACTACTGTATTTTATAATTGTTCTTTGAAGAAAAATGCATTTATTCAGTGCCCATAGGATGAGAAGTGATCAAGGATTCTATAACTCCACCGATTTAAACAACTGTATCTGTGCAAAATGAACTGGAAAGCACTCAAGTTCCAGACCAGCCTGGTCAACTTACCAAAACCATGGCTTGCCATAAAAAATGATAAAATAGCTGTTAAAATATCTCAGTGTATTTTTTCTGGGTACAATCCTACAAATTCTTTCACAGTTTAGAGAGAAGAATATGTAAGAAAAAGAGGAAGATATCAAATAAACAGAAAAGATGACCATAGACACAGCACAAACACACTCCTGGGCCCTAAATCTGTTACTCATTAAAAGCATGATGTGCATTTTCTTTCAAAGTGTCATGAGCTTGAGAGAAATGTTTTTACTCAAAAGCAGCAACACTTCGTTTGGGCTACAGAGAGTCAGTGGAAAACTAAAGGCCAAAAACAACACTTAACTTTCATTCTCTGTGTCACCTTTACCACCTTAAATATTGAAGCCAAATCCCTTCTCAGCTCTGCCTACAGGCATGTTATCACTGAGAGAGCATCCATTCAAAACATGGTTCATAGCTCTGAGTCTACAACATACCTCAACCCTTTCAAGACTGAGAACACCAAGATAAGTGATTAATAAAAACACTCAGCAACACCCAAATGTTTCCAGTCATTGCCCTGGAACGTAGGCTATCTTGGATTTCAGCAGAGCCTTACAAGGCTGACAATGCCCCAAGAAGAACCAATGATCTCATGAAAACTTACTTGTCCCCTCAAGCAGTAAGGACATTTTTTGCAACCATACTGCCAAAACAACACTGAGACCACAAGGGACCTAACTTTCCAAGGCAGCAAATATATAAAATATGGCTTGGCTTTTTTGTGAATGGGCCAAGCTGAATCTTTTCATCAGAACTCTGGGTTAGTCAGCAAAAAACCTCCCTTGTTTGTTCTGGCTTCCATTTGTTAAGGGGCCAGCTTGATTTTCCTGGACATTGTGTTCCATTTAGCTTTCAACTGCAAATGATAAATGCCCTTAACAGTATTTCTCAATTTCCAGTTGAAGATTCTATGGTGCTTCTACTGGTGTCTTTCATTTTAATTTCCATTGTAAATGGAAATTAATTTAATTAATTAATTTAATTTCCATAATAAATTAAGGATCTAAGCTGTGTGGAGAACTTAAAAAAAATGTAACCAGATGGTTTATTGTTGTAAAGGAGACATAGAAATGAAGGTCACTTTTTCATGTGGTTTGAGTTACCCATAGGGCACACTGAACATCACTTTTTTTTAAATAAAAACTGCCTCAAGTCCCTGTCTACCATAGAAGAGAACACAAGTCTTGGTTTTGCTGAGTAACAGGTTTTAAGTCCAAAAGGATGTTTATCCTCACTGCCTTTCATGATATATGACTATTAATTATGGAATATAGATTTTCAGTGGTCCATTAGTTAAAGTGAAAGTATATTAAAACAACATTCAGAAGAGTTGAAAGGTAGAGATATCACATAATCTTGATTCCAAAATATAGTACAAAGCTACAATAATTAGGTAATTTCATTAGTGAATTTGGTTCATGAACAATATAGGACTCCAAGAAGCCAAAATGATAAATTTGAAATTTAATTAGCTGAGCTCAGTGACCACTTGCATAGAGATCCCTATTTCTGAGTCCCACTGAGTAGCAATGAACTGGAAAGAGCTTTCAAAACACAAAACCACAAAAAACACATCCTGCTGAAAACAGTTTAGCTAGAATCTCACATTTATTTTTGGTTGACATCTGTTTCCTGCTTCTTTGTTAAACAGGTTAGTTTTTGTCTTTGGGTACAGCTCATTCTGTTTTTCTCATGGAATCGTACTACTTGTACCCTGAGTAATTTTCCATTCTCCTGAGTCAAATACAGGACACTAGTTAGATGCAGTGCTCAAGACGGCATCAGTTATGCCAAGCTACAAAAGGTACTTAAAGCAAAAAAGACACAAAAATCTTGAAAAAAAAATGGAAAAACAAAGTCAATTCACCATGTACAGTCAACTGCCATTTTACAAAAGGGTCAAGAACACATTGCAGGCTAAGAATGATGCTGCTAAAAAATAGTGTTAGAAAAACTAGATATCCACATGCAAATAAGTATCATTGGACCCCTGATACTCTATTGAAATAATAGTTTGAAAGAGATTAAATACTTAAATTGAAACTGCAAATAGAAGCTTCTAGAAAACAAAACATAAGCAAAATCTTAATGTTGGTCATTACAAGGTTTTATTGGATATGACCAAAAGAACATAGCCAAGCTAAGAAACAGAAAACTGAGCAACATTAAACTACGTAGTTTGTGCTCAGCAAAATAAATGATCTAGCGGCCAGAGATTTAGTTCAGCAGCATAAGGGCTGCCTGGCAAGCATGAGATAGTGAATTCGATCCCTGGTAGCAAAAAAAGAAAGCAAATGATCTACTGAATAAAAAGACAATCTCTGGCTGGGGATATAGCCCAGTGGCACAAGAGCTTGCCTGGCTAGTGCAGGTTCCTGAGTTTCATTCCCAGTATCAATATAATACAATAAAATAAAGTATAAAATGAAATAAGACAATCTCTGCCATGAAAGAGAACACAGGCCTTGTAGTGCAGTTAAGGGACTCTGTATGATACAAATATATAATGGTGGATGCAAGTCATTATACATTTGTTCCATAGAATCCATAGAACTATGGTCTCTGTGTGGTACAGATGTGTTATTGTGGCAAATCAAGTATAACACAGATGTCACTTCACTTCATTTGAACAGTAGAGGAGGCTGGCCCTGTGTAGGAGCAGGGGTATGTGAAAGAGATCAGTGCTTGGGCTCTACTATAATAGAATCTAAACTGCTTTTAAAACAGAATGTTGAACATTTATTCACGTATTTATTTGCCATTTGTATATCTTTCTCTGAGAATTGTGTGTTCATCTCAGATGCCCATTTTTGGAGAGGATCTTTGAATTTGGGGGGCTTGATGTTTTTCAATTCTTTATATATCCTGGACACAAGTCCTTTGTCTGAGGGGTTGCTGGTTAAAATTCTTTCCCACTCTGTTGGTTTTCTTTTCACTCTGTTGGTGATTTCCTTTGAAGTGCAGAAAATTTTCAATAATGTGAGATCCCATTTGTTGATTCTTTGAAGGGTTTCCTGTGCAGTTTGTGTTTTGTTCATGAATTCTCTGACTACCCCTATGTCTCCAAGACTTCTACATATCTTGTCTTCCAGTAGATTTAGTGTTTCTGTTGTAATATTGAGGTCTTTGATCCATTTAGACTTTAGTTTTGTGCATAGTGATATGCATGGGTCTAGTTTCAGTCTTTGGCATGTAGAGAGCCAATTTTTCCAACACCATCACTGGTCATTCAAGAAATGCAAATTAAAACAGCATTGAGATTCCACTTTACTCCGGAAAGAATAGCTGCCTTCAAGAAATCAACTGATAACAAATGTTGGCAAGGCTGCAGGGAAAAAGGAACACTGCTCCACTGTTGGTGGGAATGTAGACTGGTGCAACCATTATGGAAATCCATATGGAGAATTCTCAGAAGACTAGGATTAGAAGCCCCATTCAATCCAGCTATCCCCTTCCTGGGTATTTCCCTGAAGAAGTAAAAAGTTCATACCACAGTGATATATGTGCACCCATGTTCATAGCCGCACAATTTGTAATAGCTAAATCCTGGAAAAAACCAAGACGCTCATCAACTGCAGACTGGATGAAAAAGATGTGGCATTTTTATACAATGGCATGTCACTCAGCTATAAAAAATGATGATCTTGAGGCCTTCATAGGCGAATGGAGACAACTTGAGACTATCCTGATTAGTGAAATAAATAAGAATCATATTTATAAATATTATACTGTATCTCCAGTGTAAAAAGTAAATAAGAACTACAATAGTAATAAAACCAAAATGTGTAATTGCTATTGTAAATAGAGAGGAAAAGAGAGTGCTCTAAGGGATATAACTGCATGTATGTTTGAGTGTGTAAAATAGATGACCGTATTTCTGAATCTTTGTTGGATCTTTGAGCAGAACTGTTTGTAGTCTGACTGTTTAAATATTTACTATGTACCCTTTAACTTTGTAACTTGAACAATTACATCCAGGATGACAGTACGTAATTTATAAATTACTGATTTCTTAGTGGGGCTTTTTCTCATTCTTTTTTTTCTTTCTCTATTTTAGAATTCTGTATTGTTGCTACCCTTTTTTCTGTTTTATTTTTTTTCTCTTCTCTTTAAATAAAATTTTAAAAATGTATAATTGCTATTGTAAAAAAAGAGGAAGTAGGAAGCCCTATAAAAGATATAGCTGCATGTATGTTTAGATGCGTGGGATTGATAACCATATTTCTAGGTTCTGGTTGGATTATTGAACAGATCTGTTTGCACTCTCACTACTTTAGTGTCCACTTTGGGTGCTTTAATTCTGTAACCTGAATAACTATTTCTAAAAGAACAATATATAATTTATCAACTAGTGATTTCTTACTGTTTATCTTCTTTTCTTGAAATTCTGTAATATTTCTACCTTATTCCTGTTTTTTTCTCTTTAAATAAAAAAATGTAAAAAAATAAACAGAATGTTAAAAACAATCACAGATCATTTGCTTACTTCTCTGGACAGCCATATGAAACACGAATAAAAGGAGCTGTTCTCATAGAATAACGGGCTTAGACATCTCAGTCTCACATGGAACAGAACTGTCTCATGTGTCCTCTACAATACTCCAATTTTTTTTCTTTAAATTGCTTTCTTTTCTCTGCCTTAGGCCCAGATATAGTTACCTCCCCTCAAATTGAACTCCATTTTTATAATGTCATTCTTTTGGAACCAACATGAGTGACAGGTCCTCCTCCAATACACTAATCTAAACCTTTATTTTGATTATACTTTAACCTGTTTTTAGGCATGGAATTACTCATCATGTGAAAAGACTTTGTTGTTGTTGTTTCCCACTGACCTTAGGTCTGTACAGACTCTCAGACTGAAGGAATAACATGTTCCCAGGTTGGGCCATCTCCACAGCTGATTTTTCAGAATGTTGATTTTTGGAAATAGAGATCTGGCTGACATTCTGAGATAAAGTGCTCTAGGCATGGGAATAGTTAAGTAACTGGTGCTTCAAAGTGAAATATATTCTTAAATATCTATAGAAATAAAACCCAGAAGAGTAAACTTAGTCTCTTGCCTTTTGATTAAGACTTTGAGCCAAAACCACATTACAAAGAACTTCACTCAAAAGACTCACATTTTATGGAAAAGATCAGAAAGCACAGAATCTCTGTAGCTGAGAGCTCACCTTTGCTGTTGTGTCTTTTCATGAAATGCCTTTCTAAATCAAAAAGTGACTTGTAAATGCTACATTTTTATGGCCACATAAATGAGTCAGATGAGAAATACCAGACTCTCATTTCTTGATAACTGTCTGACACATCACAATCTCTTGCTTTACTTCCTCTGTCTCTGCCCACTGGGACAGTTACCCTCAGTGTCCTTGCTTATTTAATGGCCACTCACCTCAATACTATTCCAACTTGAGCAGAGCTCATTCTCAGCCTTATACCCTTCCGTACTGTTACCACTTCAGATGTTGTTGCCAAATCTTTGAGTAAGACATGGGACACTCTAACATGGTTAAAATAGGGAGGAGGCTTTAACCCATTATTAATGTCACCAACATCTCAAAACCCCAATTAGCTGTGACTAACACAACTAGCTTCACCAAACATTCCTTGGACTAAGCTTGTCTCTTTTTCCTAGAGGGACAACAGTTGTTAGTCAAAAATCTCACTTTATCCTACCCTTTACTGATTTGCCCATTTTAACTGCAGGTGTCCTGTCGCTCAGCATCCATTTGGACAAATTACAGGCCTGTGGTTAGACCAATCACTAGGCACAAATTTGGACAAATCATCTGCCCACATTTGGGCCAAGCACAGGCCTGCAGTTGTGTTACAAGAAGTACTCCACTAACACTTCTTGAGTTAGTCTGGGAGGAATCACCTCAGTGTGCTGTCATCCCCTGTGCTGCAGCTAAGGATCTCTTAAAATATAGATTCAGTCTGTTGGTCCTGTGAACCTACTTGTGATGCGTTTCTCATGCAGTGGAAGCTTTGAAGGTCCTGTATATCCTGAATAGTGTAGACATCTCAAAACATAGACCAATAAACACTAGGGACTTTTAGTCCCAGAAAGTTTCAGAAATAAGCAACCAAAGATGAATCACAGGGACCATCAACCAGCACACCCAGTCAATGGTGTGTGACATAAGTCAGCAGTAACCAGCATGCAGATGTATCTACTATAAGTATCTAGCATTATCCAGTATCGTATGATGCCACTGGAACAACTGACAGAGTTGTGATTTGCTAATTCATGATTTGCAACTGAATTGAGGGAAATCAGTATTTGAATAACTATAGATATATAATCTAAGAAAAGCACATTTAGTATCTTGCTCCAGAATTAAGTCTTTAAACCAAAAAGATGCCAGAAAATTTTATGCTATATGGGATAGGCCAAAAAGCAGAGCCTCTCTAAGTTGAGAGATTCCCTTTGCAATACTGTCTGTGCCAGAAAGAGCTTTGTAAACCAGGAATTTTAGTGTAAATGCTATGATATTTATGACCATGGATATATTCTCACATTGCTGAACATAACCCTTTCAAAAATTGGTTCCTGAAACCAGAGCAAACAAATAGATCAATACAATTAACTATTGCATGAAGATATGGATCTGTGAACCAATGGCAACTTGCTAGATCATAGAAATTCCACCACAAATAAGTGAAGAAAAGATGTACTATTTGCAAAATGATGTTAAGAAATGATAATCTCATGGGAGAAATTGGATTCCTGTCACATGGTACAATCATGCATCAGCAGCAGTTTAGAAAATTTACTCAGAGAAGAGATTTTCTTAGTCTTGGGCATAAGAGAGCCTCAGGAAAGCAGCAACTGAGGCCTCTGCAGTTATTTATTTGTAACGTAAGGGTGTGACAACAAAAATGCAAAAGAAAAGCATTTTGTAACATATGCTATCAGAGTTTTTGCCAATGGACAAGACCAAGATCGAATGGTTTGTTATGTGGCACAAGTCAACATAGTTTAGGCAGTATTATCAGGACAATGGGTTCAATGACCAAAGCAAGCATCTTTGATTGTAACTTGCTCTTAATTCTGATGGCTGCTGTCCTGAGGATTTGGCTACCCTGTATCTATGTGTTCCAGGAGCACGGGAACTGTTGTTCTCCAAGACCCTGTCCTTATCACACTCAGAATCCATCACTCTTTTGCTCATTGCCTCCCTACAAATTCCTACCTCACAACATACAGAAAGATGAGCTTAAAAGGAGAAAAGATCTAACACTGAAAAGAAAAACAGGAAATCAATGCTCAAAATTAATATAGGAGAGGTAGATGATGTGATGAATAGCTATCATCCTACATACTCAAAAGTCTGACCCGGGTGTGGTGGCTCACACCTTTAATCCCAGCACACAGGAGGCTGAGGCAGGAGGATCTATGTGCATTCAAGACCAGCCTGAGTTACAGAGATAGCTCAAGGCCAGCCTGAACTGCATAGTGAGACCCTGTCTCAAAAAGACCAAAAAAAAAAAAAAAGTCTGAGCCAGAAGGATCACAGGTTCAAAACCAACCTCACTGACTCATTGAGTTCCTATACTTAAAGTGTTGGGTATAAGATGGCTGTGGTAGAGGATGGCTGTGTATTCGAGGCCAGCCTGGCTACTTAGTGAGTTCAAAACCAAGCTATACTACAAAGTCAGGGCCTAACTCAAAAAAGGTGCTGCAAACTCACTACAAAAGTTGTTGCGGTTTATATTTGGATGTTCCCCCAAAGCCTTATGAATGGAAATGGTGGGTATTCAAAAACTGATTGAGACAGTACAACTGGATTGCTATTAGGAGGTTTGTGACAGTCAGAAGACCTGTGCCATCATGGACATGGCCTGGAAAGAAATAACTTCCTTCCTAGCCTCTTCCTTGATCTCTGTCAGCATCTAAGATGCCATGATGCATTTGGGTTTTTCTCCACCCATGCTCTTCACCATACACTAATTGTGCAAGGACTGAAATTTCTAAAACATGAAAATAAATCTCTGCCTTTAAGTTGTATGTTGGGTATTACATCCTACTGACAGCAAAGTAAAATAATAGATTTTGGTACTACAAATCAGGTGCCACCTGGCCATGTGAAACAATAGCATTTGAAACTGGTCCAAAGAAGGGGTTTGCAAAGATTTGGAGATGCTGAGTAGAAAAGCAGATATAAAACACTCAGCTGGTCTTGAAGGGAGATTCTGCTGAGAGCTTAGAAGAAGACCAGAATGCAAATAAAAAGGCAGAGAGTAATTACCAAAGCTGGGTCTAGAAGATATAAAACTGCTGAATTAACCAATTTCAATTAACTAAATTGAAAATGTAGTTAAATCCTTACCAACAAAGAAAAGCCTGGGTTCAGATGGATTCACTGAAGAATTCTACAAGAAATACAAGAAATCTATGAGAAATACAAGAAATCTACAAGAAATACGAAAAAGACTTAATGCAGACACTCCTCAAACTCTTTAGTGAAATTGAAAGGGAAACAATTCTCCCTAACTCATTCCTAGAAGCAAACATTACTCTAACATGAAAACCTGAGAAATATCTAACCAAAAAAGAGAACTACAAGCCAATCTCCCTAAGGAACACAGATGCAAAAATTCTTAATAAAATTTTGGTAAACAGAATTCAGCAAATCATCAAGAAGATTATACACCATGACCAAGTGGAATTCATCCCAGGAATGTAGGCATAGTTCAACATATGCAAATCAATAAATGTAACCCACCATAACAACAGAACCAAAAATAATAACCAAATGATCATTCCTCTAGATGCAGGAAAAGCTTTTTATAAGGTCCAGCACTTATTCATGTTACAAACCATAAAGAAAATTGAAATAGTTGGTCTTTAACTCAATATGATAACAGCATCTATGACAAACCAACAGCCAGCATTGTATTAAGTGGCCAAAAGCTGAACACCTTTACCCTAAAATCAGGAACAAGACAAGGAAGACCATTATCACTACTCCTATTCAATATAGAATCAGAAGTACTAGCCAGGGAATTAGACGAGAGAGAGAAATGAAAGCAGTAAGGATAGGAAAAGAGCATTTAAATTATCATTATTTGCAGATGACAAAATACTCTACATAGAAGGCCCCCAAAACTTCATTAAAAGACTTCTAGGCATAATAAATTCAGTAATGTAGCTGGATAAAAATCAATATCATTTCTATATACAAACAACACAACAACTGAGAGAGAAATAAGGGAAACACACCCTTCCAATAGCACCCAATGAAATGAAATACTTAGGAATTAATCTAGAAAAAGATCTATTTATGGAAAATTATAATACCCTGAAAAAAGAAATTGAAGAGGACCTCAGAAAATGGAAAGATATCTCTTGTTCATGTATAGGAAGAACAAACATTGTGAAAATGGCCATTCTCACAAAATTTTATACAGATTTAATGCAATTCCAATCAAAATGCTACTAGCATACCTCAGAGTTCTAGAAAAATCACTCCTGAAATTCATCTGGAACCAGAAGAGACCTAGAATAGCAAGGGTAATTCTAAGCAACAGAGGCAAAGCAGGAGGCATCACAATCCCTGACTTGAAATTATGCACAAAGCTACTATAGTAAAGTCAGCATGGTACTAGAATAAAAACAGACCTAAGGATCAATGAAATAGATTAGAAGATACAACTACAACAAAAATACACTCAGCCACCTTATCTTTTGATAAAGCAAACAAACATGTCCACTGGAAGAAAGACAGTCTCTTCAATAAATATGCTGGAAAAATTGGCCCTCTAGATACCAAAAACTAAAAATAAACCCAGACTAAAGTACCAAACAAAAGTCTAAATGGATAAAAGAGCTAAACATTAAAATAGAAACACTACATTTGTTCGAAAACAAAGTAGGTAAAAATCTTGAAGACACAGGGGTAGGTAGAGAATCCATGAACTAGAATCAAACCACACATGCAATACTTCACAGAATCAATAACTGGGATCAGGTAACATAAAAGAGTTTTTGCATGTCCAAAGAAATCTCCAGATAGCCAAAAAAGAAAACCCACAAATTGAGAAAAAATCTTAGTGAACAGTCCCTCAGAGGACTTCTGTCTAAAATATATATGAAGAATTAAAAAAAATCAGATCCCCAAAATTCAAAGACCCTTTCCAAAAATGGGCATCTGAGATGAATACACAGTTCCCATATGAAGAAATACAAATAGCAAATGAATACATGAAACAATGTTCAGCATCATTGGTTATTAGAGAAATGCAACTTAAAACAACACTGAGATTCCATCTCACTCCAGAAAGAATGTCCAGGATCAAGAAAACTACCAACAACAAATGCTGCAGAGGCTGTGGGGGAAAAGGAACTCTTCTGCACTGTTGGTGGGAGTATAGACTACTGCAACCACTCTGGATGTCAGTCTGGAGATTCCTCCAAAAGCTGAGATTGGAGGTCCCATGTGACCCAGCTATCCCACTTCTGGGCATATTCCCAGAACTGAAAACATCAAACCACAGTGATAGATGTGCAACAATGTTTATAGCAGCACAATTTGTAGTAGCCAGATCTTGAAAACAACCTAAATGCCCATCAACTGAGGAATTGATCAAAAAGTTGTGATATTTTTGTACAATGGAGTACTACTCAGCTATAAAGAATGATCACTTTTTTTATAAGTAAATGGATGCAACTCAAGACCATACTCATAAGTGAAATAAATCAAACTCACATGTGTAAATACCATATAGTCTCCCTAGTGTAAGAAATGGTGAGAGTACCTAAGACACAAAAAACTCAATAATTACAGTGAAAGCATAAGAATCTGCTTAAAGTGGAAAAACTAATATCTCAGATAAAATGAGGAAAAAGAAAAAGGAAAGCAAAAGAAAAAATGTCTAAAATTATATAAGCACTCTTAGGATAGCTAAGATGATTGTGCTAAAACTCAATAAGTTTTTGGAACAAAATAGTTAACATTCACAGGATTTGAACAGTTCTGCATATTATTATATAGTGATCTGAGGAACTCTTTAAGATCATTATATAAAATAACAACCCTAGTTATGCTCATACCACCTTGTTTTGAAGACCTAGATTGTCAGTGTTCTGGGCTCTTTGCTATTGTTGTTTATATGCCTTTTTCATTTTGTGTTTTTCTAGGAATTTTTTTGTTTTGTCTTGGCTTGTTTTGTTTTTCCCTCTAATACAGAAAAGATGTAGAGACTCATGCATGCATAGAACTTCTAAAAAGTTTATGAGAACTGATAATATAATGCATGATGAAATATACAGCTACTTTGAAGAAAGAGACACTAAGGTAACCAGTGCTGATTCTGTAGCATCATGATGTGAAATCCAGAAATACCATTATTCTTTGTTCAGAGTGATTTTAGTCTGTTTTGTTTTGTTTAATTTCAACATACATGAAAGTATGGGCAGCTTATTTGAAGAGAACAAGAGACATTATGGCAGTCATTGTTGACTTCCTTATTGTCTGGTCTTGAAGACCTAAAATGCCTTCATCATCGTGTTCTGATCAGTTCTATACTATTTTATTTTGTATGAATTCATTGTATGTGAAGATATGGACAACTATTTGGAAGAAAACAAGAGACAATCTGATACACAGTGAAGAATGCCTATTGTCTTGATTTGAAATCTGTGTCTCTTGCCTTGTTATTTTATGACCTGTTTTGTTCTGTTTTATGTTTAATTTCACTCTTTGAAAATAAAAAATTAAATTAAATTAAATTAAAATCAGGCCAGAGATTTAGCTCAGTGTCACGAGTGTATGTGTGGCAAGTGCAAGGTCACTGAGTTCAATCCCCAGCACCAAAAATGAATAAATGAATAAAATTAAAATCAACGACCAACCCATGATCACCATAGATTAATACTGAAGAGTAAAATGAACTTCACTCTATATATACAAGGTCTCATTTTTAAGGTGGAAATAAAAAGATGGAGGAAAATTGAACAAATAAGTAACTCCCTCAAAAACAAATTCATTCTTTTTTTCATTCCTCATTTCCTACCACTGAAACTACAAATACAGCACTGTCAAATTTATGGTTTTAATAAAAATGTAGTGACTGTGTTCCTAATATCTGAAATCTGTACTTCAGAAACATAAAGTGGAAGCTATTCTTGGTGAGATGTCAAAAGTTATAAGAAAACTTATACCTCAAAGTTAAAATAAGTAAATTAATGAAGCAAAGCTAAAATGAAGACAGGATTAGGATGCAAAATTTTGCTTCCTTATACATGAAAAATATGTGACTTTGCAGTCTTGATTACAACCCTTTGTCCCCAGGAGGAGTCAATCATACTAGGTTCATTCAAAATCTATTTTAGTTGTTTATGCATGTTTAAATAGAACAACTTCATAGTTAATACTGAGCAGGTTATTTATAGACCATGGAACATTATTTTTTTCTTGGATATTTCCTTTTATAATTTACAATATCCTCAAGATCATTCTAACTTAAGCCAAATGGAGTTCGTCTGGCATTTCATTTCATTTCACTTCATTTCCTATACTCTACTATCAGCAGCAATTCATGTTGACAATTTTAAACAATTTTACCTTGCATTTAAATAATATACAATTCCTTGTCATCAAAATGAAAGACATACAGTTTCCTTGCAAATGCTATCAAGCTGTCCGCGTTTACCCCTGAAGATACTGTATTTTCTTATTTTTTATTTTGAAAACAAAACCAAATGACAAAAAAAGGGTCTTTCAAAACAAAAGGATCAACTTAGTACATAATTTAAAACTACAATACAAGGTGATCTACAATGGTTACCATGATATCTCTTGCTATCATCAGTGGAATTATCCATATAATCAGGTACAATAAAATTGAACATAGCGGTATGGAACAAATCAATAAAAACAAAGCTTTGGAGACATTACGGGACTTCAAAAGAGGGTAACAGTCAAACCAGAATGGGTTTCATAGTGAATTTTATTGCCTTCAGAGTAATTGCCTCTTCTCTCAGATGATACTATCAAACACAACAGATTCAAATAAAATCAGTCAAGATAAGACAGCAATCAAACAAAACAGATTCAAATAAAATTAGTCAAAACAAGGCAGTGAAAGCAATATAGGGTTTCAGATTAAGTTAATAGGAAATTTAAAATGGTTACCACAGTATATCCTACTCTCCTTGGAATAGCTGTCCATGCCATCAAATCTAGTACAAGTAAACAAACTGGAATAGAATATAACCAAATTAAACAGAGCAATGAAAGCAATAAGGGTTTCAAATCATGATACAAGATTACCAATATCCTCTGCCTTCCCTTTTTAGACAATTCCTCACCTTTAACTTTCCCAGGGTGCTTTGTACATTTTGTATCTGACTAACTCCTTTAGTTTTTAGATTAGAGAGGCAAGCTGCTATTTACCTAAGTGGTTCTGAATCTTTTTAACCCCTGAGATTGCTCTCAAGCTGTATCCATTTACCTACAAGACCCTCAAGATTTTCTTTCCTTACAGATGAGTAGATCTCCATTGTATAAAAGTGTTGTCTTTACAACCAATCTGCAGCTGATGGGTGAGCTACTCCCACTTTTTTTCTGGATCCTTGTCACTTACAGCATTATTTTCTCATCTTTTACTTTCATTCCTAAAGCCACTTTTAGGTTAAATATATTTCTTATATAGAGCATCTTGATGGACCTTATCTCCGGATCCACTCTGCCTGTGTTTCTTTTTATTTGTGTATCGAGGCCATCCATGTTAGTGATTATGGCCAACCTTCTCTGCCTCATCTCTGTCATGCTATTTTTCTTCTGTTGGTTGTCTACTTTTCCCCTACACTCAACTGTCTACCATGTTCAGTAAGCCTCCTCTGTCACTGTTTCTGAAACCATGGTCTTTTTTTCTCTCTCTCTAGAACATCCTTCAGTATTTTTTGTAGGGTTGGATTGGTGGTCACAAACTCCCCCAGTTCTTCTTTGGTTTGTGTGGAGAAGTCTGTCATGATTCTGATGAGTTTTCCTTTATAGGTGATCTGTTTCTTTTCTCTGACAGCTTTTAATATTCTGTTCTTGTGTTGAATTTCTGGGATCTTGATTATTATATGTCTGAGTATATATCTATTTTGGTTATAGCTGGCATAGTTTTGTATGCCTCATATATCTGAATATCATTTCCTTTTCCTATGCTTGGGAAGTTTTCTTTAATTTTGTAAATAACCTTTGTATTCATTTGTTTTTACTCTGCTTCTTGAGTCACATTTTTTATTCTTAAGTTATACATCCTCTCATTATCTTCTGGCCTTTTTATTGTTACTTCCTGCTTCCTTGTTATTTTTAAGAGACCTTTCCTTTTGCAATCACAAGTTGCAAACCTGTCTTCAAGTTTTTGTAGTCTATATTTAGTTTCTTTCAAGCAGTTTTGCCAGCTTTCAATAGAGTTTTAATTTCCTCATAGTCTTTTTGAATCTGTTTCATGTATTCTAGCTTTTTTTTATATTCTTCATAGAAGGTTTCTCTCCCTTTTTTGTCCCTCCATTCTTCCATCTGTGTCTTCTTGAGAGATACTTAACATTTCTTTTATTATTTTTCTTATATCTTCCTTTCCTTGTATTAGAATTTTTAAAAATTATTTTATAATTTCATGAAGATAATTCTTTTTGTCAGATGCTGCTTTTCAGACACCATAGATGTGCAACCCCGATTTCCTCAGTGTTTACCTCTCCTGGCCAGTACTGTTTGAGTTGGAGGCTGGAGACTTCCTTTTGTTTCTTCCTCTTGTCATGTTTCTGGTTTCTTCTAGATGAGTGGACAGTGGGGGTCCCTGGTACTTCCTGTACTGTCTACAATTACTCTGAAGCATGCTGGCTAGGTATTGCTGCCCTCCTCAGTCCACTGATGACCACTGAAATAAAAGCAGGGGCAGGGAAGGCTGGCCTCTCCCTTCTGAGCTGGTCAACCCCTGGGAGTCTTTACCATGTTACTCTGTGTTTCATGGATGGGGCCAATAGGTATAGTTTCAGGGAGAACTTGTCCTTGGCTATTGGATTGTGCACGGGGGCAGGACTCCATCTATGCAATTCTCACCAAGCTGCTCTGTGCTAGGAGTGGCTCTGAAGCCACTGTAGTTCTGGTTCCAGGCTTATCCTGCCAGACTCCAAAATGTCTCCTAGCCAATTGCCCACTCCTGTAGGAGGACTGATTTCCCTGTACTCGCTGTGAGCTGCAAAAAGATGTCCACCCAAGTGCTGTTCTCCACTCCTCCGCTCCTCTCCATGACCACATCCTCCCACCTCAGGCTTGCCAGTCCTCAGTCTTACAGCAACCATGTGTCTTCGGATTTCAGCAGCGTTTTGTACAAAATGGGAGCAATTCTGGTGAGAGCATATTTGGCTACAGCCCTCTGTCCATGATTTTCTTTCATTTTTATCTTTCCCTTTTTTCCCTTTTAGTTTCTTCCTGGGTCGAGAGGATCTATCTCCTTCCATCTGATCTTCTCCAGGATGTTTTATTACAGCATCTGAGTTGTTTCTCTCAGAAAGGCTCTTTATTTTGCTGTTCATTGATCCACCATCTTCCTGGCTTCAAAGATACTGTGTTTTCTGAATTATCATAAAATAGCTTAACAGCAAACAATATTATCTAAGTGTTGCTCAATGTATCTGAGAAAAATTCAAAGGAATCTTGATAATACCAAAGAAATCAGTGTTGAAAGTCTCACAAACAACAAATAGCAATAATGTCCCTTTCCATTACCTGGCTATAACCTTCAGCATCCCAACAGGGTACCAAAGACAGAGGACACTTCAGAAGATGGGCACAGTAAGCTTCATCACATGACTCAATATCACTTTCAGCTCAACAAAGAAGTTTTCTCAAAAGCAGCGTCAGCTAGCGATAGTGGTGGCAGCCCCAGGGGGAGAACCACCCAGCATCTCCCAAGGTCCATGCCAAGTTGGAACTTAGGGCACTTTGAAACCAAGCAACCAGCCCACCTTCCTGATAAGCAGCCATGGCTCAGACAAGCCCTAGGAGGAGAACCACCCAGCATCTCCTGAGATTCACGCCATGTTGAAAATTAGGATGCTGTGAAACCAAGCAAAACAGCCCATCTCTCTGGTAAGCAGCACCAATTTCACTACATTGTCTCAATTTGCTATGTTCTGTCTTGTTTCATTGCATTTCACTACCTTCAAAATAATAAAAAAAAGAAATTTTCTCTCTCCAATATGAGCTTCTTTTAAAGTTAGTCCATATTTTTTTTCTTCACACTCTTGCCTTGAGCTACCTTTGTGAGCCATTCCTCTTTTATATTAAAAGCCTTGGTTTCCTTTCAGCTGCCTATATCTTAGGCCAGCATATTGCCCAAACAGAGCTCAAAAAGGAAAAAAAAAAAGGTAAAATCAACACTAATTTCTGCCTTACTGAGCGCAGAGATTAAAGCAGATCTGAAAAGAAGGAAATCACAGAATTCATGCAGACTCACAAGACCCAAAGCTTATTTGAAAGGTGAGGGTAAAGATGCTGTCCCTGTGAGGGACAGAGAACCACAACTTTCACTTATTCTTTTCTCATTCACAGAAAGGGCATTTCCCAAAAGACAGGATTCTACCCCCTGAGTAAGGTCCTCTTGTTCAATCTGTCAGAGGACTGGTAGGAATCTGTCCATGCCTAGGAGCTAAGGCTCACCCATAGCCTTTTCCCTTTTGTAAGAGATTTATCTGCCTGCAGGATGGATTCCTGTACAGCAGCCTTGGACTGCAGGCACCTCTGGAACACATCCCTGTCACAGAATCAAGAAATAAAGAACACTGGCAAAATATGCCAGCAAAATGAATATGTCTATAACACTTTACTTCTAGAGTGGCCATCTAGCATGCGCTTGAGCTTCTGTCTAAGCAGAGATCCTCCACGCCCCTACTTTCCATTTCCCTCCTGCAGTAGCTCTTCCATGGCTCCTTTCCTTTACAATTAAGTGCAGTTGTGCAAAACTCAATCTCTGAAGTTTGTATATATTTGTCTTTCAATAAGAAATATTGTTTATACTCTGTTGTCCCTTTTTTCTGCTCTTACAGATCTTATCTTTGAGAAAGATATTTAATTTGTTAGTTCTCAAGCATAAAATGTTCACAGTAGACCAAAATATTTCTTAAATTTATTTGGAAGAAGAAATTAAAATGTCTAGTTAAGAGTGTATCCATAAATGTTTAAGTAATAATACCTTAGTGCATTTCCCTTGTACTATTGTGCTTATTAAAACCACTATAGCCTACTACCACAGAACTATAAGTGATATCACAACAGCAAACAGAAAATCTGAAACATCACCTAGTTTTTGGAGGCAGATTCATTTAAATCAATGGGAAAAAAAAATTGTCAGCCCCTGAACTTTGGTACCCTATGGCTTATATTTGCTCATTATTACTGATTAACCTAAAAGAAAACTACATCCTATATGTTGCAAATTTGTAAATCCCAACTCCAGGAAATATGGGAAATAAGTGCTTGAAATAATGTATGGATTCAGGATACAGTTGGCTAGACAAGAGAAATATGTACCTGGTATTGGTGGAAGGCAGGAAGACAAATCTGTTCAGGGAGTGACTACTTGCAGGAATTTAACTCTAAAAAGTTAATTCCCCACTTTCCTCTTCCCTGTCACTCAATATGCATTTTACTGTTTAGCTGATTTACTATCACCTTGCAGACAAGCCCTCAGTACCTTCCAAGTCATCTTGTTAGGTGAAATAATTAATACATTTTGTACCACTCCTCCTGGATTTCTGAACTCTATGCTGTTCTTCTGGAATGCATATTTCTCTGCTCAGGAATATATAGTAAATAGAGAGCAGTAAAACCTAAGGTGGGATCCAGGTTGTAACTCTATTTTAGAACTCATGCCTACCATGCAAGAATTCCTAGCTTTGATCCTCAACTCAGGGGTGCAGTGCTAAAGACTTCACACTGCTCTTCCAATTTCTTATTACCCATTATTCCTTTATTCTCAAGACCTCTTGGAATTTTCAAAAGAGTTAGAAATGCTGGGTATCTACATGTAAATAAAATTAATTTACATACTTGAAACATATGTTTTTAAAATAAACATATTTTCAAATAAAATAGGATCTCTCTGATATAATATGCCAAAAATGGTTTTGAGACTTAAATATAATACCTGACATCATAGAGCTTCTAAAAGTACAGAGTCTTCGTATTGGTCCTAGTAATTTTCATATACACATGATAAGAAATATTCAGCCAACAGAACAAAAATTGGACTATTGAGACAATTCCAAAGTAATAGCTATTGCTCAGCTATGTAAATATTACACAAAAATGAAAAGCAACCTATGGAATGCTAGAAAATATCTGTTAAGTATATGTCAGATAAGGTACTATACTACAAAATATATTAAAAATTTGAACAAATCATAAATCACTCAAATTTGGACCCAGGCAGCAAATTTGAATGCAAATTCTCCAAAAAGATATACATTTGTTATTGGCTGATTGATGTCAGTCATTCTTTCTGAGTGTGATGGTATTTCAATATTGTTTTAGCACCTGCCTGGCAAGTGCAAGGTCGTGGGTTCAATCCCCGGTACTGCAAAAATAAGAGCGGGGCAGGGATTTAGCTCAGTGGCATAAGTGCCTGGCTAGCAAGCATGAGGTCATGAGTTCGATCCCTGATACCCCCCCTCAAAAAATATATTGTTTTAATTTGAAATTCTCGAATGACCAGTGATGTTGAACATTTCTTCAAATATTTATTTGCTTCATCTGAGAAGTATGTATTCCTCTCAGATGTCCATTTTTGGAATAGGTTTTTGAATTAGAGGGACTTATATTTTGTAGTTCTTTATATGTTCTAGATATAAGTCCTTTGTCTAAGGACCAGTTGTCCAAAATTCTTTCCCATTCTGTGGCTTTTCTTTTTACTTTGCTGTGATTTCACCTGAAGTTCAAAAACTTTTTAATAAGATGATTGTTCAATCTTTGAAGTACTTCCTGTGCAGTTTGAGCTTTGTTTGTGAACTCTTTGGCTATCCCTGTCTTCAAGATTTCTACCTACCAATTATAGATGTTGTCAGAGCTGTAGGGAAAAAGGAACCCTTCTCCATTTTTGGAGGGAGTGTAGACTGGTATAACCATGGTGGAAATCAGTGTGGATATTCCTCAAAAAACAAAGATTGGAGGTCCCATTCAATCCAACTAGTACCCTTCTGGGGATTTTCCCAGAAGACTTGAAAACATGTCACAGTGATATATGTGTACTAATGTTTATAACAGTGAAATTTGTAATATCTAAATCTTAGAAACAATCCAAATGCCCATCAACCATGGAATCCTTACAAAGATGTGGTGTTTTTATATATTGAAGTATTACTCACCTATAAAAAAGAATAAATTTAAGGATTTTATAGGCAAATGGATGCAACTTGAGGCCATGCTCATAAGTGAAATAAATCAAGCTCACATGTGTAAATGTCATTTATCTACCTAGTTTTAAAAAACTGAAAGAATAATGCAGTCCAAAATGCACTATAGATATTTTAAAGATGAAAGGGAAAAGAAAGTGCTCAAAAGCAAAGAACAACTGGGATAAGGTAAAGGAGAAAAGGAAGAAGGGAAGATATTATATGAATATACATACACATATAAGTGTATATGTATATGTATACGAGATAGATATACTACTAATCTCTGTAAGTTGATCCAAAGGAATAGTTATGCTTTCATTATTTGATTGCTTGATGATGTTTTTCATGCCTAAAACTTGTAAATGAATAACTATTTCTAAGATGACAATATGCAATATTTAACTAGTGTTAGTTTCTTACTATCTTTTTTAAAATTCTGTATCATTTCAAAGTTTTTTTGTTATCTTTTGTTTTTAAAATTAAAAAAATTGTAAAAACGGATATACAAAATGCTATCAGATGTATACTATATTTTTAATGTTGTGATTCTACTTGTGCACATCCAATTTTCTCAGCAGCCCTTTTGAACAAATTAAATGTCCTGATTCTGTGTATTATTGATACTTTTATGGAACATTAATTACCTTTTAATGTGCAGATTTATTTAGAGTTTCTCTATTCTCTTTCATAGGTTTACATGTTACCATAATTCTGGGGAGATCTGGAGTCCTTCAAGAGATTCTTTCCTGATTCTTGTCATATTGAACAAAGAATTGGACAAGAAATGTAAAAATGGTGCTAAGTTTTTACATTGAAAAAAGGTACTGCTTGTTCTGCAGTGGGAGTTCAGGCTATTTAAAAGTAGGAAATATATGCTTTGTGAAGTACAGAACAAGCCACTGAAAGTGCTTACAATGGCCATGAGGTTGTCTCCACTTTTTTTGTACTCAAATCTGATGTCAGATCTAAGCAACTTTATTTTTTTAATAACCTACTTGACTTTATAGTAGAAGAATTGCAGCAAGCTTGATCTGATTGGTCCAAAGTGCAGTGCTTTGGCGCATGTGTCCTGCAATTCCATGATTTAAAAGCCATGACCACTCAAGGAGTGGTTGACCACACTCTAATCTTCTCCTTCATATGTTTATTTTTATAATTTTTCCATAATGTTTTAATTATTGTATCTTTCTAATATATTTTAAAGGATATCAAAAGTAGTTTAATATTGCTGCTATTCAGGAAAATATAAAACAAAAGTGTATGACGTATCACCTCAAATCTGGATGACTTTTACTGAAACAGTTAATCATGTATAAACCAAGTTTGAGCTCTGACAACATTGAAGGGTTAAACTGTGAACAAAATGGAGGAATATAGGAGAGGTTTTATTGGAAATAAGAAGAAAAGGCCTCGTGGTTTCTTCAGGAGAGAATGTGAAAAGTGGAATGTCTGCACAGTCCCTCAGTCCAGAATTTTTTATAGACAAACAGAGCACAGAACTTGTCCATTGTCTAGTGGCCCAATATTACAGGTCAGTATGTGAATTTAAAATGATCAATTGGAACTCAGGCTCCCTAACCCAGTTACTCAGCATAAAGTTTAAAGGAAAAATGATTTTAGATTAAGACTGCTTATTTTGAATGATAACTTCCTCAAAACTCAGAAACTCAGTAAGAAGAGACAGTAACTTCTTTCAGTGAATTTAAAATGATCAATTGGAGCTCAGGCTCCCTAACCCTGTTAGTCAGCATATAAAGTTTAAAGGAAAAATGATTTTAGATTAAGACTGGTTATTTTGCATGATAACTTCCTCAAAACTCAGAAACTCAGCAAGAAGAGACAATAACTTTTTTCAGTAGAGAGGGGCTGTAACACATGTTGCCTGAACAAGTCCATTCTAGATCCAAAGACCTGGTTCACTGTCTAATCATGTTTTAATTTTTAGTAATATGTCTAGTCATATATTTCTATCTCAGACCCTTTCTCTAGCTTGCTCCCTTACTTATTACTTATATGAATAAACTATTTTCTTTGTGTTATCAAAATATTAAAAAATTAAATGTTGGAAAAATGTGGAGAACTCCAAAATTTTTTATATTTGTTTTTTAATTTTAATTGTTGAGGGCTGAACCCAGGGCCTCACACTTGCTAAACAAGTGTTCTACCACTGAATGATAATTACAGTCCTTGGAATTTTTAGATTATGAGAAAGAAAATCTGTAAGAATTAATGAAAACAGAACAAAGATTTGTCAAAAACTTATAAGTACAAGTATTATACAGCAATATTATTTCTGAGTGTGGAAAAAATGAATTGAAATTAGGATATCGAAGAAATGTTTTGACTTTCATAGTCATTGGAGCATGACTCACAATAGCCAAAATATGGAAATAACGCAAATATCCATGGGCAATAAAGAAAATATGGTATGTGTAGGTCTATCACACAATGTGATGGGACATTATCTAGTCCTCAGCAAAAAAGAATATATGAGAGATTTGAAACAACATTATGCTAAGTAAATAAAGGCAAGAACACAATGACAAATACAGTATGACTTTAATGTGTGCCTTCTGAAATAGCCAAACTCGGAGGAGTGCAAAACTGAATGGTGGTTGGCAGAGGCTGTGGTAAGTGGGAAATCAGAAGTTACACAGTACTGATAAAGTTTCAGTTATACCAGATGAACAAGTGCTTCAAATATCCTATGTAATGGAATGTCTACCATTAACAATATTGTATCATACACTTAATATTTGTTAAGCAGATTTCATATTTAATGGTGTTATTAAACAAAGAAAAATAAACACAGCAAGCAGTGTGCAAAGGAAACTTCTGGAGGTGGCAGATGTCTTTTGTTTTGATTAAGGTGACTACAACTGACATTAAAGAAAAAATAAATAATCCTACTGACAGTGAAAGAAATATGGCAGAATTGATCATTGAAATAGAAACTACAATTTGTAAAACCATAGCATTATTTACAAAACAGGTAAACTGTACTGAATCATAATGTGCAAAAAAAAAAAAAAACTAATCTCAGATGCTCCTTACAACAATTTATGTTGGCTATTCTCTAAAAGAGACCACAGATCTACTGATCTAAGCATAATTCACAAAGCACTCCCAGTTTTAAAGGTAAAACTACAACTTGTGTTAGAAGTTTATCTGTTTATAGCCCAGTGGAACAAGAGCTTGCCTGGCAAGTGTAAAGTTCTGAGTTTCATTCCCACTACCAATAAAATAAAATAAAATAAAATAAAATAAAATAAAATAAAATAAAATAATACAATCTCTGTAATGAAGGAGAACACAATATTTTTAGTTCAAATAAAGGACTCTGTATGATACAAATATATAATAGTGGATGCCAGTCATTATACATTTGTCTGATAGACTCTATAGAATTATGGACTCTGCATGGTATTGATGTGTCAATGTGGCCCATCAGGTATAACACAAATGTCACTTCACAAATTTGAACAGTACAGGAGGCTGGCCCTGTGTAGGAGCAGGGGATGTGTGAAAGAGATCAGTGCTTGGGCTCTGCTGTGATGAGAATCTAAACTGCTTTAAAACAGAATGTTAAAAACAATCAAAGACCATTTGCTTACTTCTCTGAACAGCCATATGAAACATGAATAAAAGGAGCTGTTCTCATAGAACAACAGGCTCAGAAATCACAGTCTCACATGGAGCAGAACTGTCTAATGTGTCCTCTACAATATTCCAATAATTTTTCTTTAAATTATGTACACATCTTGTCATCAAAATCAAAGCCATATTGTTTACAAATGTTATTAAACTGTCTTCATCTTATCCTTAAAGATACTGTATTTTCTGAATTATCATAGAATTGTTTGGCAACAAAGAATATTATGTGATTCAAACCAAGATGTTTTGAAGAAGCATAGTTTAACTTTATTAATATTCATCCACCATTACTGTTTTTCTTACAGTGTTTACTATGATACAAGAACAAATTATTCATGTTTTTTTGTCTCTGTGAGAAACATCACTGGTCTCATCACACAGATGCTGAATGCAACTTGGGCACATGGTCAACATATGACAGGGACAATGGGAACTTGTCAGCCAATCTAGAATTCCTCAACTAACACATGTCAACTCAGGCAGGCCATCACACTTTCAGACAATGGCAACAAGTTTAGAAGGTATCATAATTTGTATTATGAGGTCTGGAAATTTCTGATCTCATAGATCTACCTCTGGTCCTTTGGGGGACAACAGGCATCCTGATAACAAGGGTATTAATAATGCAAACAAGCTGCTAATCATACTGATCACAGCTGTTTGAAAAATCCACCTGAACATAATTGACCCACACCTGTAATCCCAACACTCTGGAGGATGAGGCAGGAGGATCACCATGAGTTCAGAGCCAGCCTGGGATACAGAGTGACTTCAGGGTCAATTTGAACTAATTAATGAAATGTTGTCTCAAAAAAACAAAAATCACCTGTTTAATAAAGCCATATTGTGATCTTTACATCTCCCAAGTCAGCAGCCCAAATCAATCATACTGTCTAAGAACTTCTTTAAGCCACAACAATATAGATGCTCTGGAGTCTCAATATGGAGAAAAAATTCAAAAGTACCTTAAAATATCAAAGAAACCAGAGTTTAATAAATCATGAACAATAAATGGCAATAATCTTTCTTTAACTTTCATCATCCTGAAAGGTCCCAAAGACAGAAAACACTACAGATGAGGGGCACATCCACCTTCAGCAAGTGGTTCAACATCACTTTCAGCTCAACAAAGAAGTTTTCTCTCTCCAATATGAGCTTCTTTTAAAGTAAATCCATATTTTTCTTCAGACTCTTGCCTTGAGCTGCCTTTGTGAGCCATTCTTCTTTTGTTTTAAAAAGCCTTGGTTTCTTTTCAACTGCTAACATCTCAGCCCAGCACATTTCCCCAGGAAGAATTCAAAAAAGGAAAAAAGAATGAAATCCACACTGATTTTGCCTTACTGATCTCAGAGTGCAAAGCAGATTTGAAATGAAGGAAATCACAGAATTCTTGCAGATCCACATGATCCCATATTTAAGATTATTTAAGAGGTGAGGTGAAATGCTGCCCCTCTCAGGGACTAAGAACCAAAACTCCCACTTCTTTTCACACTCACAGAATGCACATTTCACAGAAGAACTTGATTCTACCCTCTGAGGAACATCCTCTTGTTTGCTCTGTCAGAGGCTTTGCAGGAATCTTCTATGCCTGGAAGCTGAGGCTCACCCATGGCCTTCTCCCCTTTGGTCTGCCTGCAAGATGGATTCCTCTTCAGCAGCCTCGGACTGCAGGAACCTCTGGAACACATCCCTGCCATAGAATCAAGAAATAAAGAACACTGACAAAATAGTGCAGCAAAATGAATATGTCTATAATGCTTTACTTCTATAGAGGCCATCTACAAGGTGCTCATGCTTCTCGGTCTGAGCAGAGACCCTCCAAGCTCCTATTTTGCATTTTCTTCCCTCAGTAGCTCTTTCATGGCTCCTTTCTTCTACTCCTTCTATGCTCCAACTAGTCACAATTAAGTGCAGCTTAACATCAATTGATGCAAACATCAATTTCTGATGTCTTTATGTGTCTTCCAATAAGAAATGTTGTCTCTACTGTATTGAACCTCTTTTCTGCTTTTACAGATTTCATCTTTGGGAAAGTTTGGTGTTTTTTTTTTTTTGTTGTTGTTGTTTTTGTTTTTTGTACCGGGGATTGAACTCACAACTTCACACTTGCCAGGCTGTTGCAAATGTTGCTGAGCTAAGTCTCCAGCCCTAGAGAAAGATATTTAATCTGCCTTTTCTCAAGCATGAAATGGCCACAATACACCTAACTATTTCTTAAATATATTTGGAAGATGAAATTTAAAAGTGTAAGAAAGAGCATATCAATAAGTGTAAGTAATAAGTTTAATGCACAACACTTGTGCCATTGTGCTTATTGCCACCATTTATAGTCTGTTACCATAGAATCCTAAGTGATATTGCAGAAGGAAGCACAAATGCCAAAACATCTCCCAGAATTTGGAGGCAGATTCATTTACATCGATGGGTACTGACTTCAAAAACTCTGATCTTTGATAACTTAAGATTTGTATTTGCCACTGAGAAGTACAGAAGCAGAGTGTTTGATGGTTATTGATTGATTACATCATAGCTCATTATTACTGATTGGCCTAAAAGTAAACTACATCCTGTATGTTGCAAGTATGCAGTTTCAAACTCCAGGCAAGCCAGGAGTTATAGGAAACAAGTGTTTGAGATAGCATATAGGTCGAGGTATGTTCAGTTAGATAAAGGAAACATATACTTAGCACTGGTGAGAGACAGGAACAGGAATCTGTTCAGGGAGTGGTTAACTATAGGAAATTTAATTCTAAAAAGTTAACTATTTTCCTCTTCAATGTCACTCAATGTGTACTTGTCTATTTAGTTGATTTATTGTCATCTTGTAGACCAGCACTCAACATGTACCATGACATCTTGTTGGGTAAAGAAATTAATTCTTTTTGCTCTATCATTCCTGGATTTATGAGCTCTATGCTATATTTCCAGGAATAAAAATTTCTCCTCTCAGGAGTATATAGTAAATATAAAACAGTAAAATCTATACTAGAATCTGGGATGTAACCCTATAATACAGCACATGCCTACCATGCTAGAAGCCTTAGTTTTGATTCCCAATTCAGTGGGAAGGGGGTGCTAAAGACTTCATACTATTCTCCTGTTTTCTTAGTACTCATAACTCCTTCTACAGAACCTCTGACTTTACTCTCAAGGCTTTCATAGGCTACCGTATTCCTTATCTTACCTCTTTTCCATGACACATCAATATTTCTGTTCAGTCTTTTCCCTTGATTTTGAAAATAGTTGTGTCCTTCAGGTATACAGAATGCTGCTCCTGAAAGGCTTTCCATTAAGGCTTCTGCAAGTTTATTCTGGCAGTATTGATCAGATTCCTCCTCATCCTTCAGCAATAAAATCTCCTTCATGTTCATTGTTATCTCCTGTAATGGAAATGTACAGAGATGTCACAAGAAAAATATCTCTGAGATGAGGTAAAATCCCAGAAAACATGGTAGAAGAGTCAGTCTATGTCCTATGAGAAAAATTATTCTAGTGCAGTAAGATGTGTGATGAATGAGGAAGCAAAATGTCACTTATTCTAAATCCTGAAAACTCCTAAGAATATAAGAAATTTTCTGAACCTTCCTGGTTTCAAGACTCTTATCTGTGAAATGACAGGACTGCATTCCTCTATCTCTATGGTTTCTTGCAGCTGCTATGCACTGTGGTTTGATCTTGAATTATATGACACACAAAGAGCAATATTGAACAGACAACCATCTGAAATGAGTGTGTGGTCACAGAAATTTGGTTGCTGGAATGGACATGTATTCACTGAAAAATAAAAACACTCTATGGATGACTTACAAGTACTCTGAGCAGGCTGACACTGCATAGATATATTTATAAGAATCCACCAGAAGTATTACAGAGGACAGTTAAAATGATTATAATTCTGGCACCCTGAGAAATTTCTGCATAAGTTCTTCGTGTTGGGGAGGCATATAATTTTAGGGACTATTCTCTCAATAAGAATTTAAAATCCTTTATCCTTGAATGAGTGATGAACCATGCAGTCACCTCCAGGTTTCACTCTTCAAAGAAAATTTCATGAAATGTGTTGCGTTAGACTGTACCATGAGGTCTTTCTGGAATTCCTGATTTACACACTTGAGGAACCACGGCATAAAGAGTTCAGTGGCATTCTTCTCATAGTCTGTTTGCACATTCATTAGCTCCTGCAGTGAGTCTGTGGGAAACTGCACTTGCTGAGCCATCTGCTAACTGTGGTGGTTGGCTCCCTTTTGCAAGGCTGCTGCTCTCACACTGGGCAGAGTGGTCACCACTTGCTCAAACAAGGCACTGTGACACTATTGATAGCATTTCCATGAGATGACCATTTCTGCTTGGGACGCAGTCAGCTCTAAGAGGCTCTACAAGAATCCTAGGTAACTGAGGTTTAGGGCAATGGAGGGACCATTGGGTGTGTTTGAATTTTTCTCTAAATCTCTTATCTTGGTGTCCTCAGACTTGGAGGACTGTGACATAGGTTTTGCAAATTCAGAGCTAATGGACCTTGTTTGGTGACTTTTAGGCAGACACTACCTAAGTGATTAAAATGCCTGTATGCAGAGCTGACAAGAGCTTTGACCAAAAGTTTTATGTTCTAAAGGAAACATGCAGAATGAAGATCAAGATTTCTCCTGCTTTTAACTACCTTCAGAATATCTGTAGGCCCAAGTGCAAAAGTTACTGCTTTTTAACAAAAACAGTTCTCTCAAATTTTTGACTGCCTTATGGGAAAACATAAACCATACTTTTAACAAATTTATACCCAATAATTTGTTTGCTGTCTGTCCTAAATAAGTTCTTACCATTTTGAGTATGGATGGCATTTATATATTTTATGGTTCAATTAATTCAAGTGAAAGTTTTTGGTACAAATCTCCCAAGATCAACTCAGAAAGATGAACAAAGATTGAAGTACATACATCTTCATTTAAAAATATATTACAAAGCTATAATGCCTAAACCAGTATGGTCCTGCCATAGAAAAAGACACCTCAGATATCAATGAAATAGTCCAAAAACAAACCTACCACATATAGTCAATCAGTCTTCCAAAGGGAGTTATGAACATACTATAGCATTAGGATGGTATCTTGAAGAAATACAGTTAGAAAAACTAGATATATACATTTTTTAAAAATGAAATAAGTACTCTATCTGATATAATATACAAAAAAATGGTTTCAAGACTGATATATAATACCTGACATTGTAAAATTAAAATAAACAGAGTCCAGATTGATCACAATTCTTATATGATTTTATTTGCATTTATATAAATTTTTATATACATGTGACAAGAAACATCCAGCCAACAAAACCAAGAAATGGACAACTGTGGCAACATTAAACTAATAGCTGTTGTTTAACTAAGTAAATATTCCACAAAATGAAACAATCTATGGAATTCTAGAAAATATCTGTAAAGCATATGTAAGATAATGTACTAAGAAACTATGAAATATATAAGAAATTCTTACAACTCACAAATAACTCCAATTTAAACACAGGCAACAGATTTGAGTAGACACACAAAACGCTGTCAGGTATATACCACATTTTTAATGTCGTAATCCTACTTGTGCACATCCAGTTTTCTCAACAACCCTTATTGAATAAAATATAATTGTCCTATTCAGCATATTCTTGACATTTTTCTAGGAGACTTATTGACCTTATATGTGAAATTTATTTAGGGATTGTCTATGTTCTTTCATTGGTCTATATGTCACCATGGTTCCAGAGAACTGTGGATGCCTTCTAGAAATTCTTTCCAGATTCTTCTTGTCTTAAACAAATAATTGAATAAGAAATGTAAAAATGATAGCAAGTTTTTGCATTTATTAAATCTACTTCTTGCTCTGCAGAGGGAGTGCAGGCTATTTAAAAGTAAGAAAAATATGCTCTGCAGAGCACAGAGCAAGCCACTGAAAGTGCTTACAGTGGCCCTGAGGTTAATACTGTCCATTTTTTGTATCCTCTCTCCTGATGTCATATCTAAGCCACTCAATTAAAATAAAAACATGTTGAGATCCACCTCCACCAGAGGTGGAGCCACCAGAAGGCTCCTTTCTGCCAGCAGCCAATTTGGACAGAGAGAGTCAGCATCTACCTCCACCTACTGGCTGTCAAAAATTAAACACTTGCTGTGGGCAGCCAGTGGGAATAGGGATATACAGCCATGCAAGCCCATGCATCACACACAATGATGGTCCTTGCTTCCTTCTGGCATCCAGCACCCACCAGGAAAATCAAACAAACACACCCCTCTGTGTCTGTCACCATCATAGGAGTCCAAGTGTAGATACACAGGCTAAGAGAAGCAACCCCACCACCATGGACCCCTGACCATTGAGGAAGCCCCAGTGTAGCTGCACAGGTCTGGAGAAGCCTGCCCTCACCTGCCACCACCTTGTAAGAGGAACCCAGGTGCCTGTCCCATTCCCCTATACCAGAGAGGCAGACAATGTAGGAAATGCCTGGGACCCCACAACCAGCTTGTTATGAGGAACCCAGGAGCACATAAAAACAAAGGAGCAAAAGTCAATCGCAGACCTATAGCCCACACAGAACAAGTCTGGGAGATACACTCATCCAAGAAAATCAAAGTGACACACCTGAAACCTCCAAGTGGATAACAAATGAACTAAAGAAACAATTTCATGAGAATGCAAAGGTAATCAAATTAGAAATAATATATCACATAAAAGAAGAAATCACAAGCATAATGAAAGAATTACTGTCTATCTAAAGAAGACATAGATTTTTAAGAAAGAGGGGCAAAGGAAAATGATGGAAACCTTGAAAGAATGATATAAGAAGGAATTACAGTTTATGAAACAGATTCAAAAAAATATCCAGGAAATCTGTTAATCAAAATCTGGCAAAACTGCTTGAAAAAGTCATGAGAGTAGGTTCTTGTGCCACCTCTCCTTTAGGATGTCCAAATTCTGAGAAAACTTTAGAGAACTTCTATATATGGGTCCTATGAGGCAGTGCTGGGATCTCACACCTCAAGCTGATATCAGGTCTAGGCCATCCTATTGAAAACCTGCCCAAGTTCTTGCAAGATGTCCACATGCAGAGCTTTGGGAACTGTCCTGTCACATGTGCTGGGAACTTTATAATTAACAGGCTGAATTCCCTAGGCTGCTTTGGCACACCCTAACCTCCTATCTCAAATTCTTGCCAATACCAAACTAGTCCTAACCCTCTCTACTCTCTATAGCTCCCCACTTCTAAGATATCTTACAACTCTCTGTAGGGTAAATTCTCTCTTGCTTTAAAAAGTTAACACTCCCCAGCCTACTGGCACTGGCCCTGGGAGAGTTGGGACCATCGCTCCCAGTGGTTGGATGCCTGCCTAACTTTCTAGGATACTGGACTAGGCTCGGGTGGTTTCAAGGGTCTGAGTGGACCATACCCAGCAACCTTCTTAAATCTGGGAAGCCAGACCCATGCGAGGTGAGTTCCAGTCTGCCGGCACTTGCCCAGGAAGAGTTTAAGACCATTGCTCCCAGCTGTTAAGTGCCCACCCAGCTCCCTAAAACACTGGACTTGGCTTTGTAGGTCCTGAGGGCCTAACTGGTCCATGTTCAGTGACCTTCATTCAGTCCCAGGGGTAGAGGGCACAGGAGGTGATTTCCAACACACCAAGGGGAAGCTTTGCAACATTGCCCCAAAAATGGAAATATAGGAAAATGACAAGACAAAAGGCCAAAATGCAATCGCAAACTTCTAGCACATCCCAAGAAAGCCTAGGAGCCATGTATATAGAAGAAAATATAAGCCATACACCTGAATTGCCTGAAATGATATCAACTGAAATAAAGAAGCAACTCTGGGAAGCAATAAAAGAACTCAAATAATCTCCCAGGTGAAAAAAAAATAATAAAAATAGTGAAAGAAATACTGAACATATCTAAAGAAAGTACAGTTAAAAATTAGAGGAACAAAGCAAAAAGAATCCCTGAATGAACAGCATAAGAAACAAACAGAATGCATGAAGCAGATTCAAAGAGACATACAGGAAATCAAAAATTGTATCAAAACTGCCTCAATGAAAGTGAAGATAGAATTTCAGAGCTCAAAGACAAGATTGCAGCTAGTGAACAGGAAAGGAAAGATCTTTTAAAAAGTAACAAGGAATCAGAAAATAACAATTCAACAGCTGCAAGATGGTGCAAAGAACAACAACATAAGAATTATAGGAAAAATTATAACACCCTGAAAAAAAAAATCGAAGAGGACCTCAGAAAATGGAAAGATATTTCTTGTTCATGATTAGGAAAAATAAATATTGTGAAAATGGCCATTCTCCCAAAATTGTTATACAGATTCAATGTAATCCCAATGAAAATACCACCAACATACCTCATAGATCTAGAGAAATCACTCCTAAAATTCATCTGGAACCAGAAGAGACTTAGAGTAGCAAAGGCAATTCTAAACAGCAAAGGCAAGGCAGGAGGCATCTCAATCCCTGACTTGAAGTTATACTACAAAGCTACTGTAGTAAAATCAACATGGTACTGGAATAAAAACAGATCAGAAGATCAATGGAATAGATTAGAAGATACAACCACAACTACAAACACACTCAACAATCTTATCTTTGATAAAGGGGCCAAGCATGTTCACTGGAAGAAAGATAGTCTCTTTAATAAATGGTGCTGGAAAAACTGGCTATCCCTATGCTGAAAACTAAAACTAGGCACAAGACAAGATGTCCCTAATCATCGATCCTATTCAACATAGTACTGGAAATACTAGCCGGAGCAATTAGACAAGAGAGAGAAATAAAAGGAGTAAGAAAGGAAAAGAGGAAGTTAAATTATCATTATTTGCAGATGACATGATTCTCTACACAGAAGACCTCCAAAACTCCAATGAAAAGCTCCTAGATATAATCTAGGCATATTCCCAGAAGAACTGAAAACATCATGCCACAGTGATATATGTGTACCCACATTTATAGCAGCATATTTTGTAATAGCCAGATCTTGGAAACAACCTAAGTGCCCATTAACTGAGGAATGGATTAAAAAAAAAGTTGTGGTATATTTATACAATGGCATTTTTATACTACTCACCTATAAACAATGACCACATTGAGATATTTATAAATAAATGAATGCAACTGGAAACCATATTCATAAGCAAAACAAATCAAATTCACATGTATAAATACCATATAATCATGATTTCCCATTAGACTGTTTTGAAGCCTGATAATGTTTTCATTCATTAGTTGGAATGTTTTAATTCTGTTTTGTTTGATTTTATTATGTATGATTGTATAAACAGCTATTTTGAAAAAAACAAGACATTATGGCAGCCATTGCTGATTTAATATCATCTTTCTTTGAAGTTCTACCATGCTTTTGTTCTTCTATTTTCATTGGTTCTATCATGTTGTCTTACTGGATTATAATATGTGTGATAGTATGAACAAATTTTTTATAGAAGATAAGATATTACAGAAGCCATTGTTCATTTTATGTTATTTGGTTCAAAATGCCCTGTAATATTTTCATTCTCTTGAATGGTTTGATACTATTTTGTTATGTTTGATATCATTGTGTGTGAAGCTATGCTCAACTATTTCCAAGAAAGAGATATTTTGGTAGCTACTATTAATATCTGGTTGTCTTGTTGAGAAGTGCTGTGTTGCTTACATTGTTCTGTTATGATTTACTTTATTCTTCTTCTTTTGTTTTATTCTCTTTAAAATAAAATTTTAAAAAAGAAAGGTATTTCAGAGGCCCTTACCAAAATGTGAACATGGGATGAATAACAGAATGTATCAAAAAATTATTATTAATTACCATGAAATTTCCTGGGTATGTCAATGTCATTGTGTGTATGTAGAAAAACATACTTGGCCTTGGGACATACATGATGTAGTATTCTTTCGGTGAAGTATTTTAGCAAAAGAGTATGCATAGAGAAAGAATGTCAAAATATTGCTTTTAATCTTAAATATTTATAGGTTTTTATTATTATTTTATTTCTGTTTCTCAGTATGTCTAAAATAGTTGTATTGAAAATGTTCAGAAGGACAAAAGAACTGTCCAAGAATACAAAGTCCATTTGTCTTATGCTAATATTGTGAAAATAAGGTGCTGTCAATATGACTTCTTGATTGCATTTGTTGCCTTTGTCTGCCCATGCAACAGATCCAATCACCTAGGCAACAAACATAAACTGAGAAATTCTCAGCATCAAATACTATTCTAAGCCCTGAAAATAGAGTGATCAAGACATACCAGGTCTCATCTCTTTGAGAGCCAATATTCTACATGGGGAAGAGCAAAAAGTAAGCAAATGAATGAAAAATATCATGTCAGAGAGTAAAAGGAATGACAAATGGCAGAAGAGTCTCCTTAGCTTGAGGTCTTACGAAGCTCAAGCTGAGATGGTAGCATTGGTGAGACTTTAGTGACAACAAGATGTTAAGCAGGCAAAAACTAAGTCTTCCTGTCTTAACAGATCAACACTCAAATGCCAAGGCTCTAATGCAAAGATGAAAAGGGCTGCCCAGATTTGAAAATATGAAGCAGGCCATGTACAAATCCAGAGGGAAATGCTGGTGATGCACCAATGTATGTAAAACACTATAACCTCATTCTACTTTAGGGAAGTACAATGGTTCAGAGATGTGCACATATACAGGAAGAGGCTATGCAAACTGATAACAGTGTGGGCTAAGATTCACAGGTTATTCTACTGTCTTTGCTTCACTGTCTGCTTTTTTTAAGTATGCTC